>JAEIII010040132.1:0-22093 GCA_018905755.1 Drosophila ohnishii | reverse complement strand
CATATTCGACAACGCTTCAGGACTAGGGATCTCCATCGCCGATATGATCACCCAATGCACGCCCTACGAAATTTCTAAGGGAGATGGCTTCCTCGAAAACATCTGCGATTCTTGCCTGCACTGTGCTCGAGCCGCCTTTGAGATACGGCAAACAATAGAGACGAGCCACCAGATCTACCTCCAGATAAATACTAAAAATCTGCCAGTCAATTTAAATCACGGTGTTGGCTTCAGCGAGACGAAAAAACAGTACAAATGTCCCCATTGCTCAAAGTCACTTGCCAGTAAACAGAATCTTAAATCACACATCCGAACTCACACTGGAGAGCGACCATACAAGTGCTCCCACTGCTCAAAGTCATTTTCCCAGAGTAGTTATCTCAAAACACACATCAGGAATTGTATTGTAGAGAGACCATACAAATGTCCCCATTGCGCAGAGTCGTTTTTCGAGCACATTCATCTGAACAGACACATCGAAACTCACACGGAAGATCGACCATACAAGTGTTCTCACTGCTCAAAGTCATTTTCCACGAGATCTAATTGTAAAACACACATCCGAACTCACACTGGAGAGCGACCATACAAGTGTTCCCATTGCTCAAAGTCATTTTCCAGTAAACAGAATCTTAAAAGACACATCCGAACTCACACTGAAGAGCGATCATACAAGTGCTCCCACTGCTCAAAGTCGTTTTCCCTTAAAAGTGATCTTAATGTACATATCCGAAATCACACTGAAGAGACGCGATACAAGTGTTCACACTGCTCAAAGTCGTTTCCCGGAAAACTTATTCTGCAGAGACACCTCCGAACTCACACAACTGAAAAGTCGCATAAGTGTTCCCACTGCTCAAAGTCATTTTCCGCGCAAATGCATCTGCAGAGACACATCCGAACTCACACTGGAGAGCGACCACACAAGTGTTCCCACTGCTCAAAGTCATTTTCCGAGAGATACTCTCTTAATGTACATATCCGAAATCACACTGGAGAGCGACCATACAAGTGTTCCGACTGCTCAAAGTCGTTTACCCATAAAAGTACTCTTACCGCACACATCCGAACTCACACTGGAGAGCGACCATACAAGTGTTCCACCTGCTTAAAGTCATTTGTCCAGAGAGGTTCTCTTGATGCACATATCCGTAGCCACACTGGAGAGCGACCATACAAGTGTTCCACCTGCTCAAAGTCGTTTCCCCATAAAAACCATTTGAATGAACACATCCGAACTCACACTGGAGAGCGACCATACAAGTGTTCCCACTGCTCAATGTCGTTTCCCGGGCAATCTCAACTGCGGAAACACATCCGATCTCACACGGGTGAGAGACCATACAAGTGTTCCCACTGCTCAAAGTCATTTTCTCAGAGCTATACTCTTAATGTACATATCCGAAATCACAACGGAGAGCGACCATACAAGTGTTCCCACTGCTCAAAGTCGTTTTTACAGAATTGTCATCTCAATACACACATCAGAAGTTGTATTGGAGAGAGACCATTTAAGTGTTCCCACTGCTCAAAGTCATTTTCCGTAGAAGGTAATCTTAAAACACACATCCGAACTCACACTGGAGAGCGACCGTACAAGTGTTCCCACTGCTCAAAGTCATTTTCGCATAAAACTACTCTTAACGATCATATCCGAACTCACATTCAATAGTTTCTTTCCTGCACAAAGATTACTTTTTTTTTCCTTTAAAAAGGACCTTAACCAACGCATCCCAAGCCACACGAAATAACTAAACTATTCAAATTTCTTTTCTTATTTTATAAATAACTAGATTGTTAACTAACATTAATGCACAAATAAATAAATTTACTTAAATAAAACATTTGTTTTTATTCTGACGAAAAAAGTATAATATTTTGGTATGCTTTGCTTGCCTCACTCCATTGGACCCATTGGTAATCTTAATTGACACATCCGAACTCACAAATAAAAGCGCCCATGAAAAAAATAAGAATACTTTGTGTTATGCTTAATTATCCTAATATTAATAGGTACAAAAATGAATTGAATCGTAAGAAAAATCGTATAATATTTAATATACATATATTCAAAAAATCGATAGTGCAAAAAAATGAAATAATTCAAACACCGATAGTATCGATAGTGCTCCGATGTTTTGCCATCACTAGCCGCTATGAGTGAGGTCACACTGCGGTTCGGTCAGCTGTTGTCTGTTATGCATTTTGTATTGTTTACCTCGCGATTTACTCGAATTTCTTGTTGTAACAATGGCAGCGCTGCTGCTTTACCGTGCCTGCAGGAGGCCACTCCTTGCTGGCACCTATAAATACTGTTATCCCGGAGCTACATTTCCAAATGACACTCACAATCACCGCCCGGCATCCACGGAAGCGGCGGTGACGGCTGCGACAAGTGTCCAACTGGCTAATGCAAGCGGAATGGTGGGATTCTGGCAGACTTTATCGAACAGCACGCCGGTTGCCTATATGCAGGATGCGCTTATCCAGATACACGACTACAGTGGCCTTCCCTGGTGGGCCTCCATTGTGCTGTCCACGTTTCTGTTCCGCAGCGTTGTCACCTTGCCGCTGACCGTTTACCAGCACCGGATCACGGCCAGGATCGAGAAGATAGCGCTGGAAATGCCCGCCATTGTGGAGGAGCTAAAGCGGGAGGCGGCGATGGCCAAGCACAAGTTCAAGTGGACCGACAAGCAGACGCAGGTCGTCTACCAACGTTCGGTTCGTGCGATTAAAAATCCTTTTTCCCAAGCAATCCTAATAATCTTTCTTCCTCAGATAAAGAAACAGTGGCAAAAACTCATAGTCCGGGACAACTGTCATCCCATGAAAACACTCATCGTGCTGTGGGGCCAGGTGCCACTGTGGATCTTCCAGTCTGTGGCGCTGCGCAATCTAGTCTACTTGCTGCCGGATCCCACGAGTATCCAAGCCCAGATCGTGGCCACAGAGATGACCATCGGAGGATTTGGTTGGATACCTAACCTCACAGTAGTGGACAGTTCCTACATCCTACCTGTGGCCCTTGGCCTCATAAACTTGGCCATCATCGAGGTGCAGTCCATGTCCCGGACACGTCCCGCCACCCGGCTGCAAAATGCTATAAATTATGTGTTCCGAGGCCTCAGTGTTGTGATGGTTCCTGTGGCCTGCACGGTGCCATCGGCGCTGTGTGTTTACTGGGTAGCCTCCAGCAGCTTTGGCCTCGCCCAAAATCTGCTGCTCCTCTCGCCGGAAGTGCGACGATCTGTGGGAATTCCCAAGACCCAAACGGAACTCGGCCAGCCGTACGATCTGCTCTGGCAGAAGATTCAGGAGCGGGTCGGGCTCGTGGAGCGGTCTTCACCTGCTGATAAGCCTCAGCCGCCGGCGACCAAATGATTTAGTCTAGCTTTATTTTTAGGTAAGACGTTGAGTTTGTTTTAATGCGTTGGCAGTTATGTAAATATAGACAACCCTTAAATACGACTGCGCCACTGTAAATCATCATCATCATCAGTACCCTAGCCTAGGGGCTGCATCATCTTCATTTTCCTCAAAAGCAAATAAACGAGTGAAAACCCCCGAAAGAAAAGGCAAACAAAACAAGGGGACAAGGAGATAAGGCGGCGAGAAAGGTCTTGAGATTACTAGCAGAGATAGTGCCTGCGTCCACTCAATTGGCTCGGTGACATCCGAGAGCATCTCTATCAGCGGCAGCGGTGGGGCTACAGCTTCATCCCGAGCCCCAATTGAAAGGCGATCTCGTTGGCTGAGTCAGTCGAGCCTGGCACTTGGACGGGATCACAACGAAAAAACTGAAATCGTGCGCGTATTCGAGTATAGTTGCTATCAGCATCGGTGCTACATAGGAAATACTTGTACATAAAAAGTGAATAAAATTAAATTCGAACAAAATGGCCAAGTGGGCCATCCTGGGCCTTATCCTGGCGATCCTGCTAGTGGATGTTAGTATTCTTTTTTTAAATAATGAATTTCCTAAACGATCAAGTGAAATATTTGTTCAATTCTGTGCTTAAAGTAAAGTTATAATTTGACAAACTTGTTAAATATAAACACATGCATTTATATTTAATTTTTTAACAGTTTTTAATTTAAACCCAAAATTGATCCTAATTATAAGCTATTAGCGCTAAATATCGCTCTTAATTGCTTCCAATTTTGCAATAATATTTCATAATTGTGCCTGCGCAGCGACCCGGGGTTATAGCTTATCGATCAGGAGGCAGCGGCTACCGGAGCACCAGTGAGCAGTCGGAACAAGTGGGGTTATCAGCAGCACACTCAGCATATGGAGGAGAACAGCAGCCGATTTACCAGCGGGAATCGGCGTGTCCGCCAAATTTCCAGGGTCTGGTGGCCTATCCCCATGACTGCCATCGCTTTGTAAACTGCAACGGTGGCAGCGCCACCATTCAGACCTGTTCACCGGGAACGCTCTTCAATCCCAAGACTCTGCAGTGCGATCATCCCACCAATGTGGATTGCTGGTCGGCCGGAGGAGGAGGAGCCGTGGCGCCAGCGGAAACCACTCGCTTGGGGCGTTTGAGGCAGTTGGACAGCGATCCCAAGTGTCCTAATGGAGTGAATGGATTGCATCCGCATCCTACGGACTGCACCAAGTTCCTTAACTGCGCCAATGGCCATGCCTTTGTCCAGGATTGCGGGCCAGGAACGGCTTTTAATCCATCTCTGCTTGTCTGCGTCCACAAGGGCACCGTCAACTGTGGCGGAGCTGAAGGATCAGGATCATCGGGCCACGGTACGTATAAGAAATGCCTATTGTTAATTCGTTACTAACACTCGGGTCAGCCTATTCGGCGGTGTCCTCGGAGCAGCTGGGCTGTCCGCCCGGCACACGTGGCCTCCACCCGCATCCCCACGACCCGCACAAGTATCTACGCTGCGGCATCGGCGTCCAGGCTCAGGTGGAGCAGTGTCCGCAGGCTCAGATCTTTGACGGCTTCAGATTGGTATGTGTTTACTCAGGCTCCGCTCAGACCTCCTGTAAGTTCGATTTCATTTCTTATCCTGCCTGCCTTCGCTTCGCTTGGCTCATTCTGCTTATCCATTTTGGGGTTTCTTTCTCATCCTGCGCTTTGGGTTCATGCTTTGCAACTCTATATACTCTACTCTACTTTATCCCTTATGAATATTTGTAATCCTAATCCTTCTGCCTTGTACCAGCTTCCGCTTTGACCTCTGCCGCGCTTCAGGTGAACAATCTCCTGTGTCCCGCGGGAGCTGTGGGTCTGTTCGTGCATCCCTTCGATCAGACCAAGTTCATAAACTGTAAGGTTAACATGGTGCAGAGCTGTCAGCCCGGCTATGTGTTCAGCATATCTAGGGGTTACTGTCACCCCAAATCGCAGTTAGTGGTCTCCGATTATGTGAGCTTAATTATCTCGCTGATCAGCCTTGAGTATTGTAAGTCTAATGGAATGTCCTTGAAAACTCCACTACATTAAGAAATTCCACTAGCCTTTATCCTTACTTCCTGTCCTGGCAACATCGAGGGGTATCACCTGTATCCCTACGATGCCGGCAGGTATGTTCAGTGCTCGGCTGGCGGCAGGATTTCCATTTTGAGCTGTGATCCCCAAAAGGCATTCAGTTTGTCTCAAAGGGCTTGTCTGCCACGTCGTCAAGTCAACCAGGCAGATCGGGTCAAGTTCTGGGAGGAGATTCAAGTTCAGACTACGACTACATACTATCGTTCTCAGAGCCAGCTCTCCTCACTCAAGTCGTGTCCATCTAATATCCGAAAGAACTATGCGTATCCATTCCATGCCGGCCACTATATAAAGTGCCAGGACGGAGTCCTGGAGATTGTGTGTTGTCCCACGGGAACGCTCTTCAGTCTGTCCCAGCACGAGTGCGTGGCTCGACACCTTCTGGCGGCCCATGACTACCTGGATTACGCCTATATCAGTGTTCAGTTTTCGAGTAAGCCTCCAGAGGAGCATCTTTTAAAATAGACTCCCAGCCTGACAGCACCTCTTCCTTCGCAGCTGAATTAATGGATGATCTATCGACCGTGACTTGTCCTCCCCAAACCGAGGGTTACTATTTGCATCCCTTCGATTGCACCAAGTACATCAAGTGCTTCAACCAGCAAACCTACATTGAGAGCTGTCATCAGGGAGAAGTCTTTAGCATTCCCCAGCAAAGGTGCTTGCCCAAAGATGAGGTTAAGAAGCCCAACGATCGTGTGGAATACCTGATCGAGACAACGGTGACCACAACTCATCATATGACGGCACCCATACCAAAGGAAAAGAGCTTGGACTACGCCGGTGATATTAGCTGTCCGCCAGGCGTTTCTGGCCTTCATGCCCATCCATTTGATTGCGCCAAGTTCCTGGAATGTGCCAATGGATTGGCCTATGTCAAGGATTGTGGACCTGGAACTGCCTTCAGCACAGTGAGTGCCACTTGTGACTTTGCCAATAAGGTGGACTGCAGTGGCAGGAGCTCTTCTGCGGGTCTGAACCAACTCAGCCAGGGCCATCCAAGTCCAGGCTTTCCAACGGGTCCAGCCCAGACTTACTCTCCACCACAGACTGCCTGTAAGTCGTGCTCCTTAGAGAATTACTAGCTCTATTCACCTGCTTCTGCATTTGGGTTTGGTTCTCCATATTGCTTCCATACTTTGCTTGCCTGGTTAAGCTAAGTACTCTGACGACGAAAATTTGCTGTGACACGTGTTACAGCGGTTCAGTATTACCCTTTTCATGGCGTTTCAGGCTTTTCCTTAATTTTTTTGGTCACACTAGNTCGGTAGCAAAATAAATAACGATTGTGCTGTAACACGTGTCACAGCAAATTTTCGTCGTCAGAGTACTTAGCTTTAGATTAAGATGTAATGTCTGTGCTCCCTCCTAGACAATCCCTCTCCAACCTCCGAACGCCTGTCAGATCTCTTGTGTCCACATGGGGCAGACGGTCAGTTCGTGCATCCCTTTGACCAGACCAAGTTCCTCCTCTGCAAGGCTGCCAAACTGGCAGTGCAGAGTTGTGAGCCAGGTTATGTATTCAGCATTTCCCGGGGAACTTGTCAGCCCAAGACGCAGCTGGTCTACACCGACTATGTGTCTTATGTGGTCTCTGAGATCAGCCATGAGCTGTGTAAGTCCTACGATTGGTCACCGAGTATAAGTCTTTCAACGTTTCGATCTCCCAGCCATGATTCTCTCCGCTTGTCCTGGTGGCACCGACGGGCTCCATTTGTATCCCTACGATGCCGGCAAATATGTGCGTTGCTCCGACGGTGGCAAGATGTCCATCCTTAGCTGTGGACCGCAAATGGCCTTCAGTTTATCTCAGCGAGCTTGTCGTCCGAGTCGCCAACTTATAAATGGAGACCGTGTGAAGTTTTGGGAGGAGCTAACGACAACCACAACAACTTACACCTATCAGGACACTCAGGTCCACCAGTCGCCCCTCAGAGGATGTCCTCCCAGTCTCCAGGGCAACTTCCCCTATCCATTCCATGCCGGTCACTTTGTGAAGTGCCAGAATGGTCTTCTCCAGGTTGTGTGTTGTCCCTCGGGCTCTCTCTACAGTCTGTCCAAGCGCGAGTGCGTGGCGAGGCACCTTCTATCTGCCCACGATTATCTGGACCATGCCTACATCAGTGTGCAGTTCTCGAGTAAGCTCTTCTCCCAATGAACTTCCAAGTGGATACTAGGTGATCTTTCCATCCGCAGCGGACTTCATGCAGGACCTCACAACGCTGACGTGTCCGCCCCAAACTCAGGGCTACTATCTGCATCCCTTCGACTGCACCAAGTACCTAATATGTCGGGACCAGCAGACCTTCATCGGAAACTGCGACCAGGGTGAAGTGTTCAGCATCTCTCAGCAGAAGTGCGTGGTCAGGGATAAGGTGACCGATTCCTTTGATCGGGTGGAGTACTTGAGCGAGACGCAGCACGAATTGAGTCAGGAGGCGGATGAGGAAGGCGAGCAGGGCAGAAACGGAGGATATCCGTCGAATGGAGCCTCAAGAGGATACCAACAACCTCAATATTCCGGTGGATACCAACAACATACTCAAACTCCTGGTGGTTACCAACAACCTTCTCAATTCCCTGGAGGCTATCAACAATTTTCTAAATCTTCTGGAGGCTACCAGCAGCCTTATCAATTCACTGGAGGCTATCAACAAGCTCATCAATCTTCTGGAAGTTACCAACAGCCTCTTCAATCTACTGGAGGATATCCATCGTATTCCCAAAACAATGGTGGATACCAATGGTCTTCCCAACAACAAGGTGGAGCTCATGGCGCTTCTGTAGCCAACGGAGGATACCAATCGACTAATCAATTTACGAGAGGCTATCAATCAGCTGGTGGGCCCTACTCACAAGGCGGAGCCTCCTACCATCCAGGTGGAGTTCAGCCTTCAGCTCCTCCGACTCCTCTGATGTGCCCGCAGAGAGTCAGCGGCTTGTTCCCTAATCCCTTCGACGCCATGGGCTATCTGACCTGCATTGAGGGTCACACGCTGGCTAGGCAGTGTCTGCCCCTCGACGTGTTCAGCATTTCGCGTGGCTACTGTCTGCCCGAGCAGCTGGTGGCCGCCACAGACCGCATTCCGTTCGTCAAGCAGCAATCCGAGCAGGAGGATCGTGAGTGGAGAAAACCCTGGGCTAAGACCAGCTCCTGATCCATCTTCCTTTGCAGTTCTTGGCTGTCCTCGCGGGGCCATTGGTTTCTATGTGTATCCCTTTGACTGTTCCCAGTACCTTAGCTGCGGTCCCAATGGCATGAGTCTGCTTAGTTGCCCGGAGGAGCAGCACTTCAGTGTGTCCCATGGAATTTGCAAGCCCCAGGCTCAGGTGCAGCGTGAGGATCGCCTGTACACGCTCAGTGAGCTGCACATCATCTATGATTGGACTCAGAAGATGATGGCCGAGGGCGCTGTGCCCGCCTGCCCCGAGGGCATCACTGGCTCCCTGCCACATCCTCGGGTTGCCAACAAATATCTCCGCTGCGAGCCTGGACACGCCGAGATCTACGACTGTCCCAGCCAACAAATTTTCAGCGTCTCGCGCAGACTGTGTGTGCTGGACGAGAAGCTGCCGAGCCACGATCGCTCCGATTATCTGGTTCGGGGAGAGGGCATTTCCGGTGGCTGGATAGCTCCCTCGAATGGTTACTAACCCCTGGGACCAAGTCTTGCTCTTTTTAAATTTCCTTCTCTGCTTTCAGACAATCGCCAGTCGAAGTCTTACGAGACTTCTGGCCGGGATCAGTGGGGCAATCGCTACACAACCAAGACGACGACCACAACTCGCGTGATCAGCGAAGGAGATCGCTGGAGGGATATGAATATGCAGCGACCAGCTGGCATCGGGTTGGAGCAAAACCCCCATCATCAGCAAGGATCCTGGTCTGGCCAGGAAAGCTCCTACGTTCAGCGTGGACCCTCCCAGAATGTCCTCTATGTGGAGGGATCGCTGCAGCCGAACCGTAATTATCATAGTACCTATAAGACACCTCTGGCCCCCATGGCGCCCATTGCTCCCAGCAATCCTGGCCAGGTCTACTACGCCCAACCCGTTCCGGAGGAGGAGGAACCAGAGCGCGAAAAGCCAGTTCCATCTCGTCAAGGATATAGCCGCAGAATTGAACACGGCTCGCCGGGAAACGGCTGGCAGCCCATGCCACCACTTGCTCCACTGGGTGGACAACGACCCGTAAATCCCGCCTCTCCTGGTGCTAGCAGAGAACCCGCAAGCTATAATCCACCTCTGTCCGGACAGAGGCCCCTTGACCTGGACTACGATGACCAACAGAAACCCCAAGATCCCTATGACGAAGTTCTGCCCTCTCAGGGATCGCCCCCTTTGCCGGGATCACCGCCCCGCTTTTATCCAGATCAGTTGCCCAGTGGCTCGGCACCGAGAGGCAGTCATTCACAGCCTGGCCAAGCACCAGTTCCCCCTAGCTATGATTCCAGGAGTCCTCCAGAGCAGCAAAGACCAGAAGATCCACAGGGATCCAATGCTTTGCCCTTGTCAAATGAATCTAACCTATACGGCGGTCTCTTGCCTCCTAGGGCAGATCCTCCGACTTATCCAAAACCTTCTCCTCTTCCCACTCCGACACCTACTCCCACGCCATCATCGCAAACTCCCTTGCCGCAGTTGGGAAGCAGACTTTACACCTATCCCATTTATCCTCCCCTGGGTAATGGAACCGCTCCTCCGCGAAATCCCAGTCACCCCCATTACAGTCCCTCCTATGCTGGCATCTCGCATTCTCGAAATGCTTCCTGGGCCAAAGTGCCGGCTGTGGTGACTACGACGCCGACTTATGAGCCCGATCCCTTTAATCCCGAAGAGGAGGAGTCCTTCTATGATGACGATGACTTTACAACCACAACACAGAAAAGTGCTCTGGTGCCACCTCCCTTTGACCACAAGTTCTATAGTCCCAACTCTGGGAAGTCTCCAGCAGGCACTGATCCCAACTCCGAATTGGCCATGAAGGAGGCTCTGAAGCTCATGCTTCGTCCCTATTTCAATCACAGTGGCAATGCCCAAGAGAAGCTGGCCAAGCAGGCTGAGTCGGCCATTGTTTCGGTGATTAGCAAACCACCAACTACCACCCCCAGCACCACCACTTCCACAACTCGGAGCAGCACTATTCGGAGCACCACTATCCGTAGCACCACTTCAATTCCTCCCTCCAAACCTGACCTAGACTACGACGCCGAACTGATCAAAGCCGGGGAACAGGAGAGCCTGGACTCCGTTGACGACGACTATGTTTTTCCAGATGCCAGGGAGACGGCCCGAACCGAGCAGACCCTAGATCCCAGCACCACGTACTCCTCGACAGACTTCCACCGGAGCACCCGCCGGGCCATGATTGACACGACCCCAACAACCACAACGACGGCAACAAATAATTGGCATGCGCCTGGTCACAGTCGTGACTACCACCGGCGCCATCCAAATCTACCCGATCCGTTCTCCAAGCACTATCCCAACCACAGTCCCTATCCCTCGCCCCACCACCACCACCAACACCATCATCCCCATCATGAGCACAGTGCCGACTTCCATCGTCGCCACCCAGAGCTGCCCAATCCGTTTCCCAAGCCCGAAGAGCCAGACCACCAGCCAGAGGAGGAGCAGGAGGAAGACTGGGAGCCCAATCCCAATGCCGAGGAAGTGACTCCCAAAGTTGGGGTGCGCTCAAGTTTCGCCGAAGACTGCGAGTTCGATTGTGGAAATGGCAAGTGCCTGAAGAAAGAGCAGATCTGCAATGGCCAGAGAAACTGTGAAAATGGCAAGGACGAGATCAACTGCCCACCTAGGGACTACGAAGTGCGCCTAACGGGCGGCGAAAAACCTCACATGGGGCGCATTGAAGTCAAGGGTGAGTTGATTTCCCAATTTTGCTTTTGAAACTCTATTGAAACCTCTGAAATCTCCAAATCCTCCTTCAGCAAATGGCCAATGGGGCTATGTTTGCGATGACAAGTTCGGCCTTAAGGACGCCGATGTTGTGTGCCGGGAACTGGGCTTCCCGATGGGCGCCCAGGAGGTGCGCGGTAGCTCTTTCTATGCTCCGCCAAATCAGGACTTTAACTATGTGATGGATGAGGTCGAGTGTCGTGGCAACGAAACGAAGCTGAGCGAGTGCCCCTTTAAGGGTTGGGGCGTTCACAACTGCGGCGTTGACGAGGTGGCGGGCGTCATCTGCAAGGTGCCGGTGATGAAGTGTCCCAACAACTACTGGCTGTGCCACACCTCCAAGGAGTGCATACCGCCGGCCTTTGTTTGCGACAACACGGAGGACTGTGCGGATAAGTCAGACGAATGTGCTGCCGTCTGTCAGGTGGGTTTGCATTTTGGGTTCTCCGTGATGGAACCTACGAGTAATAACTCTTTGAGGCTGTAGGAGAAATATGAGGGGAAATATAAATGATATATGAAAACTAATGAGACCGAAGGTGTCTTAAAATTATTTAAATTAATTCAAGTGAAAAAAATCGAAATTAATGGAGTATCTATTGAATTAAATTTGGTTTGGTGGATGTCTCTTTTTTAAGGAAACATTGATAATCGGTGCCTGATTTAAATTAAATTTATATAATTAATATAAGCTTTCTACAACCATCCTTACCTTATCCTTAAAGGCTCCTGTTCAGTACCGTCTAGAGGGCGGACGCAGCCCCACCGAGGGCCGTCTGGAGGTCAAGTACCATGGCGTCTGGGGCAGTGTGTGCGATGATGACTTCAACCAGAAGTCCGCCCAAGTGGCCTGCAACTCCATGGGTTTCTTTGGACCAGCGGTGAGAATTTTAAGCTTTATTTACTTTACTTTAAAAAAGTATTAAACCTTCTTCTTAATGACCTCCACTCAGACCATAGAAAAGAACATCTTTGGCAATGGCAACGGACCCATTTGGCTGGACCAGGTCATGTGCTTTGGCAATGAGACGGGTATCGACAAGTGCAGCCACTGGAACTGGGGCGAAAACAACTGCAATCACACCGAGGATGTGGCCTTGCACTGCACTGCTGGACCGCCACCTCGTAGCCAAAAGTTATCGCAAAATCCCATCAAAGGCGGCCGACAGGAGAGTGCAGCGAAATCGTACAACCAAATCGGATTGTGGGAGCGTTCCAGCAAGGCTCTGCGCACACCCCGACGCTGTGGAATCTTCAAAGACGATCTGACCGATGAATACGCTCATCACGAGGAGCGGGTGGTCCGGGGAAATGTGGCCCAGCGTGGTCGTCACCCATGGCAGGCCACCATCAGAACTCGGGGACGCGGTCACATTTCTAGCCATTGGTGTGGAGCCGTGGTTATCTCCAAGCGGCATCTCCTCACCGCTGCCCACTGTGTGTATGGAACGCAAAAGGGAGCTTACTTTGTTCGCGTGGGCGACCACTATGCCAACATAGCAGAGTCCTCCGAGGTGGACACATTCATTGAGACCTGGTACATACACGAGGAGTTCCGCAAGGGAACGCACATGAACAATGATATTGCCTTGGTTGTCCTAAAGACTCCTCTGAGGTTCAGTGACTATGTCCAGCCGATTTGCCTGCCGGAGAAGAATAGCGAGCTGGTGGAGAACCGGAACTGTACTATTTCCGGCTGGGGTTCTATTAAGGCTGGAGTTTCTAGTAAGGAATAATATTAATATTTATTATTTTCCTTAATTAATAATTATTTTATTTATGTATTTTTAGCTCCCGCCCAAGTCCTGGGCTCCGCTGAGCTGCCCATTCTCCCGGATCACGTCTGCAAACAATCAAATGTGTATGGTTCTGCCATGTCGGAAGGTGTGTGAAAATTAAACTATTATGATTACTGAACCGTTTAATAATAGAGATTTGCATTGAGCGTGTTAAACCAGTTTGTGCAGGAATTAACCCCCCAAGTTTTCCACTCAATTTCAGGCATGTTCTGCGCCGGCTCCATGGACGAGAGTGTGGACGCCTGCGAAGGTGACTCAGGCGGCCCGCTGGTCTGCTCTGATGACGGTATACCTTCTTATATATTGAGATGATTTTGAGATTACTTTCTCCTATTTATTTGCAGATGGCGAGACCTTGTATGGCCTGATATCGTGGGGCCAGCATTGCGGGTATAAGAACCGGCCAGGCGTCTATGTTCGGGTCAATCATTATATTGATTGGATCTATGAGAAAATCAATGAAAGCTTGCAGCGTTTCTAAAGGAGTTTCCTTTCCTTATTTCCTCTCCTTTACACATGACCAATATTTTATAAGAATTTTGTAGAGGAATTTGCAAAATAAATCAAAAGTTTATGAAAATGTTTTGAATAAGTTTGTTATCAAATGGCGTGAGTTATTATAGACATTAAAATTGCTTGAAAGTGCTTTGAATATTTTTATGAATGTGTTATAACTGGCGGAACTAATTAATTGTCAATAATAATAAATAAGTTATTACGTTTTTTATAGGTTTATGGGAGCTTGGAAATAAGTGGCTGCTTCCTATTCGTTTTATGAAAGTTCGAACATGACATGTATATATATAGAATAGTATGTTCTTGGTTGGGAGTTATCGCAGTAAACGACAAAACGAAACAATTATCCTTCTCCACCCCTAATACTATATATCTCAGTTTTTACGTACAATTTAAAATTCAAACTACTTAAAAAGAAATGTTTTTCAAGTCAAAAAGAGCCCTCTTAATTACATAAATTTACATCTAACCATTAGTGACTGCCAGCCAGCACTCCACATTTATTTGCTCACACGAAAAGAGTGAATTAAATCCATAATCAATGCTAATAAAACGAACAACAACAATGACAGCTTTAGCCGGGAGAACTCATAACAAACAACAACATGGAATGACAATGATTTAATTCACAAGTCTGCAGTGCTCTTCCAGCTACTCATCCTACTCATCCCATTCAGAGGGCTGGGAATCCGAGTCACTCGGTTCTCACCGAGCTGCCTCGTTTTGCTTTTTGGGCCATCATCAATTGCTGGTCACTCAATTGACACCGGACACCAGCGGGGTCAAAGGGGAGCAGCAGTCGGGGTTGCAAAAGGGGGCTGTTTACGCGCTGTGTTTGCGTTTTACTCGAATACTCGTGAGTGTATTGTGTGTATTGTGCGGGCGTTGCACGCGCGATTGGATGATCAGCTTGGAAAGCGCTACAATTAACTTAATTAATACAACAATTTGCCCCAGAATGCACTGGGGAAAACAAGCTGAAATATGTTAAAAGCTTATGCAAATTTTAGTAAAAATTTAGAAGGAATTATCGGGGAAATATGGGCGATTGTTGAGGAACCTTTAACTAAATATCCTGAAATAAATTGCATTAATAAACCTTTAACACTATTAATTTACCTAAAATTGTGTAATTGATAAGTAAATTACCAATTCTTTTGTATTTTAAATTAGTTTTAAATGGATTTTTACTTTTTGTTTAAACATGTATCACAAAACTTACATTACTTAAAGGAGAGTATTTAAAGACTTATTTATTTGGGAACATTACTTCCGGCTTCAGTATAACAAATAAATTATATAGTATATTATAAATTTATAATCAGTAAATCCCACAAAAACTGCTAATATTTTTACTATTATATTTTCAATACAATTTATTTATAACTTATCGATGCATGCAGCTATGATAACCTTTTTTTGCGTCTTGTGTTTTGGTGATCTAATGGACTAAAAATAAATATTTGATCACAAACAAGATTTGTTTATTGAAATACAGGTTTTAGATTTCTAAGTTTTTAATGCTAAATGGCATATAATATAATACAATTGATTAAAGCTTATTTTTGTCAAGTTCCTTTTCTCCCTGTGTGATTTGAGCCTGCGTTTCTCAGTGGCTCTCTGTTCATTATTTTTTTTTATTTTTCACTTTGGCATTTTATGAGCGAAAGAGTAAACTCGGGCGGTTCCTCGCCTATCTCGCTCCTCATCTCATCTCGCCGAGTGCGATCGCCGGACTGAGTTAAGCTCGGAACGTTGGGATTCGTTGTTAGTTGATCGTGAGATTTCATCCGGAACAGATCGCTTGTCAGTGTCTAAAAAGAAAGAAAGAGAACCTCCCGGAATGTGCAGCAAGTCCTTGGCCATCTTTGCCCTCTTTTGGGGCCTCATTGCCGGAACTGCAGTGGAACAGTATGGGAACTACGGAAGTCCCTCATCGATTTCCACCACTCAGAGGAGCAACTCGGAGCTGCGCTGCATGAATATCAATCCCCAGAACTCGGTGGATCTGGATCAGGTGAGAGATCATATTATAGAGTCAAGGTTTATCAGTTTCCTGCAGGCCTTGTCTATATTTCAAAGACTAGTTTCAATTCAAAGAAGAGGCTAATGCAATTAGGGCTGATTTGTTCTAATTAACCCTTTGCGCCCAGAGTGCGCCCAATGTCAATGCTGTAGACGACAGCCACCCAGCCCTGCTGCGGCTCTTTATTATTATTTTTTCCCATTTAATTGAACGCACAGCGAGTGGCATGCAAATCGCACAAATGACCCCCATTCGCTTTTACATATGAGTGTGTAATAATGACCAGCCTCCCGTTCTCCTCCAACCATTCGTATAGATAATGGGTCTCTGGTACGGCAGCGAGATTATTGTGCACAGCCAAGACTTTCCCGGTATCTACGAGTACGATTCCTGTGTGATTATTCATCTGGCCGATGTCACGGAACAGGTGAGTTCTGGGAGCTTCCTGAAAATTCTTAGAAATCCCAAAAATCTTTAAACTCTAATTAACAGGTTCGCCTTACACAAGCCACCCGCGGATATGGCGGCTATGGAGGAAATCAGGATCGAAACCAGAACCACTTTGGACGCACCACCACACCTTCGCCCGCTTATCTGGACAGCGATGAGTACCAAACGAGATATAACCAGGGACAGCAAAAGTACTTGCGTTTAGTGTGGAGCG
This sequence comes from Drosophila ohnishii, assembly GCA_018905755.1. Taxonomy (NCBI): domain Eukaryota; kingdom Metazoa; phylum Arthropoda; class Insecta; order Diptera; family Drosophilidae; genus Drosophila; species Drosophila ohnishii. The sequence goes on along the minus strand of JAEIII010040132.1, from coordinate 5,653 downwards.
AGCGGGATAACAACCTGGAGTACACCTTTAATTACACCACGAGTGCCCCTGGTCAGTGGTCCAACATTGGCGACCAGCGGGGCTCTCTGGTCTCCCTGAACTCTTACACCCAGTTCACCGGCACCGTTCAAGTGGTCAAGGCCGTCAACGATCACCTCGTTCTCACCTTTTGCGGCAACGATGTGAAGAGCTCCATCTACACGGTGGTGCTGACCCGCAATCGCCTGGGACTCAGTTCAGATGTGAGTACTATTGATTATTTATAAAATTATGACCTCGAGCAAGGAAAAAAGAATTTCAACAATATTTAAAATTAATTCTTATTCTTTAAAAATATGTTTACAACTGTCTGTGTTCGGCTTAAAATGATTTATTTTGTTGTAAAATGCCGGTAAAAAATATTCTCTTATTAATTTTAAAAAAGTATTAATTAGCTTTTTCTAAACTTTCCGCTTGCGCTTTAAGTTATTGTAGAAATAAGTACATATTATAAAACTTGAGTTAATAATAACGTTTAATTGTTTAATTCTGCCTTGTGAGAGAAAGATTCTTATCAAGGGAAATGCAAGCCATTGTGTGCTATATTTTTATACCTTTTTTTGTTGTCTGAAAATTTATTGAATTATAATATATCCGAAAAGATAATTTTATAAATTTTAGTTGGTATTGATAAACCTTATACAAGTTTACGTTATTTATTCCCATATTTTGCTTCTAAGAAAAATTCTGAAAAGCAAATTATTAAAACAAAGAGAGCGTTTCAGAAAACTATATTTTCCTAGAAAACTTAATCAGTAGGTCGGCATTTATTTGTACTTCATTTATTTATTTTTTATAGAAAATTTATTTAACAAAGGTCGAATGCTTATCTAAATATCAATTTTTACATAGATTATTTTCCTGATTTAATTACAATATATCATATTATTTTTTTAGTTGGAAACCTATATTTGTATATATTTATTTAGGTATATTTTTATCAGTAGTGGTTTTTGTTTTAAAGCACCTAATAATTAATTCTTTTATTTATTTATTATAATTTTTTTATCATTCTAAAAGGAAAGGAATTTAAATAAATTCGAAACCCATTCATTCAACTAAATTTCAGTATTTTCTCTAAATAATAAGTAAAGTTTTAAAAATCCCAATAAAATATTGCAATGATTTAAAGGCGAATAACATTTTACAATATAAATTTCCCTGCGTACGAGGCAAGTTATTATTATTATTTTGTTTATAAATACAAGGTCACCAGAGGTGACTGGGCAGTCAGTTAATAACAAAATGGCACGCAAATCGTTGCAATTCTGCTGAATTTTTTTCTGAAAACAATAATAAATTTGTTTACGCCTTTCCCTATTTTTCTTTCCCTTTTTCCAGGAGCTGCGCAGCATCAGAAATCTGCTTTCCCGCCGCGGCCTCTACACGGAGACCATTCGCAAGGTTTGCAACGGATGTGGGCGGCTGGGCGGCAGCCTCTTCGCCCTCTTCGGCCTGCTGCTAGCTGGACGCCTCTACTGGGGACGTGGCCACTGATCGAAGTGATCTCTCTCACACCAGACAGCAGCGGTTTCAATGAGTCCAGCCATATTACGTTAATTTATGTGTAAATTACTTAAGCAATACAGAGAAAGAAAGAGGCGAGATGCACTCCCCGAAAAAAACTAACCAAATCGAGCTGTACTCGCAGTGCTTCCGCTTTTAATTGCTTGTCTTGTCAATTAAACCCAATTACCGAGGAGACGGGGACGGTACTTAAGTGGGCATTAGCCGGTTGGCTAGTTGTAGGCGTTAAGTGTTTAATTAATTCTTAATTCAATTAGCTGGGATCTCAACCCGGCGTCTAGAATTTTTGGTATTACTAATTCACCGGAACTAATTCAGAGAGAGGGAACCCATATTCTCTCTAAGACATAACGCCCAAAAGTAGGCAACGCCTGGAGATTGCCAAAAAAATGAGTACATACATATTGCTCATACGCCGCGTTGACACAGTCACACACAAAAGCCAATGGCAATGTCGCTGATTACGTTGTTAACATTCCTTGGTTATATTACACTATCAACCAGATGCCCCTTATCAGGCCTAGGCAACCGCTCTCCTAGTTGATAAGGGATTATAGCCGGGTTGAGGGGACCCCCAGCAATCATGGCCGATAGCCTCATGTTTTTTGTTCCAAATTCACGCGATATTACCTCTCAAAGTTCACAAGTCTGGCGAGTGCTCTGTTTTGGGCTCTTAATTCGTTCCTCTTTGTTGATAAGCTATCAGCTTCGAGAAAGCCTAAGCGGTCTACAGTCTACGAAAAATAGAAAATAAACAATCTCTCTTCAAACTCTCTGTTTGTGGAAAAGTTTCGTCCACAAAAATATTCCCAATGATTCCGGTGATTAATGTCCCTTCGCTTGACGAAACCCATTGCATTCGAGCACCAACAGACAACGTGCCAGGGAATAGATAAGGGCTAGATTCGGTCAGATTATTCATCTTGCCCCCGCTGAGTCTGACTCGCACTTGAACTTGAAGTGCGGTCATCATCGGTCTTTGTAGTTGTTTTTTTGTTATTGTTTCTGCCATTGTTATTGTTGACTTTTCGATTTTTCGCCCGCACACTTTCTGCCGGATTTTACAACGCCTGATTGCAGTCATAGAAACTCGACAACGACAACGTTTTTGTTTTGAAAATAATAATAATAATAATTCACCAGCCGCACGCCGCCTGGCTGCCTGATAAGAGAGCACACGTAGAGTGCTCATGATAGTAAGTATTACAAAAGAACGCAGCATATATGCACATATCTTGGAGTCCCAGGTCCAAGCTGTCGAGCAGGATGTGTCTAAATAGGCTGATCTGACCTCAGCTGATGCCATGAGCCAGCGTAATTTGTCAAGAAAATGTGTCACTTACAGTCGAACATCTCTAAACCGAACATGACCTACAACAAACGATTTTCCTATTTATTTTGGAGGGTGATTCTCAGACAAACAGCAAACAATTGTCAAGTCTGTCTATCTTAAGTTTATTATCTACTCCGAGTACGGTTAGCCATGGTTACAATTCACCCAAGTGCGGGTTTATGTAAGTTTAAGGGACTCTGGTCTTGATAATTTCCGTTTTATTTAACCAAGTCTGGAGTTTTATGTATATTTACTTGAAAAGAGACTTTAAACTTTGGAATTCTTATAAATTATTTAAGAAATTATTGTTAATATTAAATAAGAATATATTTATTGGTGCATATTTTACAAAGCTTTCCATTTATTAAAGTATCTTGAGGCTTCACATTTTAATATAGTTTTTGACAATAGTTAAAATACAGCAGATTATAATTTATTCTGTGGATTTAATAGAATTTACAAGTGTCTAAAAATAGTAAATAAATAATTACCAAATACTGTTAAAATTTTAGCCAGTACAAGGAGTTAAGAATTTACTTTCAAAATATAAAAGTAAATGAAGTTCATTGAATAATTTTTATTTAAAACATATCAAATTTATTTATATATTAATAACATTAGGTATTCATTCCCCCCAAGTTCCCCCTGATAAGCCCCCCTAAGTCGCTGTCCCAGAAAATAGGTTGGAGTGGCACAATTAGGTCAGTTCGAGTCGCAGATGCCCGACTGTACATACTTTTCAATGATGATTTACGTCATCGGCTGAGGGGTATTTGTACAATTGTGCAATATTCGCACAGCTGTGGAGATCAGTCTTTGGACTTTGGCCAGCACCTCGGAAGTGCATTGCTGCTCCTTTTTTTTCGGTTACGGATACCCACCTAGAGTCCAGACAGCCGTAAACAAGTCCATTTGCCAAATGCCAACAAACTTTGGCCAGAAAATGCGTCGCATTTCGCCTCGCTGCAATTGCAATGCCTGAAAACAGAAACGAAAAAAACAATAACCTGGTCATAAGCTAATCAATTAGCAACCCTTTGGGCACCGCCAGCCATCATCCGAACGCCTGATAAGCTGCAAACTACTACTTAAAAGATAGTGTAGTGTCCAGAGATAAGGCATCGCCATGTCGCCATGCGCCGCGGCTATAAATGCCGGATCCGGAGCCAGCTGGGGCCACAGAAACGAATCGTGCGCGCCCATGAGTTGAACCAGCGAGACGCCGGACAGAACCACTCCACAAATCCCAGCCCCAGAGCAACCCAACTGTGATAATTAAGAGCTAGAAAAGAGCAAAACTCAACTTACAAGATGTCTGCTGCCAATAAGGTGAACCACTTGGTGGGCGCCACCACCCGCTACATTGCCGGCAGGAATGCCGTACAGACGGTCTACTGGAGGACCTCCGCTGGACCCAATCCCCGGATGGTGAAGACCAACAAGTTCTGCGAGTTCGATCGCAGCCAGAAGGCGCCCCAGAGTGTCCGGCTGCAGAAGTACAATCGCAGTTTCCTCCGGGATTGAGCCGAGTTCCAGTTCCGCCCTAATGACAAGTTCCTAATGTAGTTCTTCTCTTTTTTTTTGCGTGCACTTTGTATTTATTGTGTATAGTATTTTGTAAGGCGATATATGTAGGGTTAATCGAATCCAAAACGAAGCCAGCGCTACGATCTGTCATGTACCTTGGCATTAAAAATAATAGCAAAGATTAAAAAATAAATGCAAATGCTTTCTAGCGCGTAGTATTTACACGAATATATTGCGTCGTTTTTCTGCGTCATTAAATCATTAAATCCAATGGGCAATGACATCAATCGATCGGCAATCGTTGAAAAAAACAACAGACTCTTGTAATATTCGGTTTATTCCTTTTTTAATATTTTATTTATTTAGTTTTATATTTTTATTACATACATTGAGTTCTCGTATATATATAATTTCTTGGGTTTTATGTTTATGCTTTACTTCCTTTTGTATGTAATTATTTTATATATAATTTTTCATTTAGTTTCATAATTTCGTTTCTTTAGATATCGTTCTTACTTATTTGTTATAGTATATTCTCGCGTTTTTTTGTGTTTTTTGTGTGTTTTTTGTTTAGTTTAATTTAATTTAATTTGCTTTGTGGGTGAAATATGTTGACGTTAAATTTTTGGTTTTCTTTTCGCTTTTTTTGTTTAATTTTCCTCTTTGTTTTCGTTATGTTTATCGGGTTGTTCTTTACTTAAAATTACAGCCTTTATAAATAATTATTTTTTTATGCTAATTATCTTGTTGTTGTTGTTTTTTCCATTTTCTCGAATTTTGTGTTCTCTTATATGTTTTGCTTTATACTTTTTATTTCGCTTGCCGTTGTACTACGTATTCATTTTTCTTTCGTTATAATTTTACTAAATATATATATATAGAGACTTTTCCGCATCGTACTTTGATGGATCTGAATAATTTGCACACATGTATGTATATAATATATATATGTATATATATAATATAATTGTTATCTAAATATATACTCATATAGACCTCATATATATTTATTCATATTTGACAATTTCAGTTGGGCTTAGTGTCTGGCTTTGCTCTTGTAGTGTAGTGTAGTTCTGGTTTGCCTTTTTTCTTTATTTTTTGCACACGGAAGATTTACACACATGAATAAAAACCGAAAAAATACACACAAAACTTTGTGCATTTCCTTAGCTACCCTTCAGTTCCAAAATTCCTGGCCCGTCCGATTCCTCGCGGCATGTTCGAAAA
>JAEIII010040126.1:0-17434 GCA_018905755.1 Drosophila ohnishii | reverse complement strand
TCAAAGCAAAGCGATTAACTCTAGAAAGATATAGTACGCCTAATATTTATAATCCATTTCCGTGCCTTAAAAAAAAAAGCTATAAACAAATCACGTCTGGGCAACACACAGTAGCAGTAGCAACGAATAAATCCGAAGGACAAGTTTACATATATTGATCCATAATTTTAGTACTTCCCTCAACCTCCTCCCCCACGGGCGGCATAATGGAATAATGGCTTTGGGTTTCCGTTTCGGTTTTCTCGCAGGTGTTTCGACCACCATCATCATCGTCACGTCCCGTTTCGCTCGTCAGATGTCTGATCACATCCACATCGCATATAGTTAAGCCCCTGGGCATTTTGCCAACAATTTTAGCTTTCGATTTGATCAATGAAGTGCAACGCAGCTTGACGCATTCAAATTTGTCATTGATCTCGTTCAGCTGTTGATTTCTTCTGGATTTATGAATGATATAAGTTTCAGTAGAAAAGTTCTTAGGTATTTTCAGTTTTGAGTCATTAGTTTTCCATGATTTATACAGAAAAGAGCCTTGTTCTTTTAGGAATTGTTTTTATTAGAATGTGAAGAGTGAAAATAAAGTATATTTATATGTTGAAATCTGCATTTAATTTGTAATCCTCTCACTCAAATTTTAATGATATTTTTCATATGAGACCTAGAAAAGTTGATTACACATCAGTGTTAAATTTATACATATCTGATAGATGCAACTATTGTTTACGCTTTCTGTCCAAGTGCAATGTGCATTAGATTTCATTTAGCATTCGAGGTTGCTGGGTTTAAAGCCACTTTGCATGCAAGGCGAATGTTTGGACAAGCACTTAAAATTGGGTACACAGCCATGAGTCATTTGATTGATTGGACTGGACTGTGTGCTGTACGCTTGGGTTTTGGTGTAACTTTATGGCCATCTCGGCAGCATCTCTCTGCTCTACGCTTTTATAACCCCAATTGGAATTCTTGCCTTCTTACAAATGCTTAAGAATTTTATCGTCTCTGCCGTTGGGTTTTCCGCATTTCCGAGTGTTTGTGTATGGCTCTACATACACTGTTGAAGAGCCAAGCATATGTTTATCATAGATAAGATAAGAGCTTTGTGTGATATGATTTGGCTCCTCGCTAGCTTTAGCTTTAGTGCCGTCTACTAATTTCAAGGGTGTGCAACTTTACAAAAGCCAAAAAGAGGTAGAAAAACGAAGGCCCAGAAAAGACCGATTGTAGCTCGTTGGCCCCGTTAATGTTGCGTGTTGTTGTGGTCGTGTTTTTTTTTTTTTTTGCTAGGGGTTTAGTTGGCTCAAAGTCTTGTGTGTGTTGTCCCAACAGCTCCCCACTCCTTCCCATTACCTCCGGCACCACGCCCGCTCTTATTAAGTGAGTTCCGATTGTTAACTTTATGATGTAATTTTTCTTCTTTTTATAATTCTTTTTTTTTTTTTTTTGTTGGAAAAAAGTGTAACCAGAGTTGTCAGCGGAAGCAGAAGCGGCACGAACCTGTTAGCCCAAGTGCTACGTTACAGTGTTAACCACATAATATGAACTTGTAAAGTTTTTAATTATAGCGGGTATATACAATTTATAAAAATTTAAGTTCAAGAAACTTTGTTTCTTATTGTTTGTTGTTATTTGTTTCAAACTGGCTAATCTTCTCTCCGTTTAAAGGAAATTTTACTCCGTAAAGTCATTTAAAATCCCAATTAAAAGTCAATATTAGATATTTCTGGAATATCAGCATAACAAAGGGAATAAATTGAACCTGACAAAATGATAAAAAAAGGAGATTTTTTGAGCCAAAGGACCTCTTATGATCAGTGAACACTGTGCCTGCACTATGGTTAACCCTCTAGTGATTATCCAAAACCCTATATTAATATATTCTGTAAGCACTTAGGTTCCCTACGCGTATACTTGATCTGACCCACTCCCAGGAGGGGTTAATTGGCAATTTTTCGCCAGACTGAATAGAGCTTGTGGGGTGTGCACTACACTGCAATGCACATACATATAAACAGATATATGTATATGTATGTATATTTCGCTCATTTTCTTTGGGTTAATGTTGCTGTCGTCGGCGCTTGATGAATTCATTTACACTGGGCTGCTAATCAATTGAACTCGTTTAACGATGCCATAACCCCCAACCGAACTGAGCCCAGCCCAAGACAAGACAAGCCAAGACAAGCCAACCCAACCCCCTTAACCCTCTAAGATCTTGGTTGTGCAAGCAAGCTGTTTGTGTGTGTGGCTTTTGTTGCCATTTTTAGCAGGCTGCTGTTGGTTTTTTTGTGTTTTTTGGTCGTCTGTTAATTGGAAAACATGTGAATTGCATCGAGAGTTTTGGCTACGGCCCAGATAACTCAAGAGACGACGCCATTGACACGATTTCCCATCTCCGGCGGGGGTGTGGCATTGAGGGGTTAATCTGGCTTATAATGCGGGGGATATGCATACAGTGTACATATTTATAAGTCAATGTAATGTAGCTCAATGTTTTGAATCCTCTAAATCTCTGTCTCTCTTCTGGCGCCACTCTCTCTCTTTCTACAGCTCCATAAGGCGTCTTCGGGAAAGGTAAGCCCCCAAGATGGTTTCAAAATCTGTCAGATATTTTAGCCAGTTTGCCATTTTCGATAAATTTTAAAGAGAATATTTTGTCTTGATGAATTTTAATCCATTAAAAAATAATGATTTAAACTTTTGAAATTACAAGATAGCTTTGAGTTAGATTTCAATTATTAAAAAAATAAATATTTATAAATTCTTTGAAAACCTCAAGCACAATAAGAATATAATTTTATTTTTAAATAATTTGGAATTTTTCTTAAATTTTTAACATCGTTCATTTTAAATTTACTGCAGTTTTATTTAAAACTAAATATTATCTAATATAATCCTTAAGTTCTACCAAGACCCATTAAAAGTCGAAAAGGAAATCTGGCTAAATCTTAACATCGTTTGTCCGTCGTTTTTAACAACATTTGTGTTTTCGTCTTGTGTGCTGTGTGTACATATGTATTTTATATGTTCACAAAATAATCGAGTTTTCCATGCTGACATCATAAAAACAGTGCAAAAATGGAGCTGGCCAGTGAATCGCATCCTGTTCTCAGTATTGCAGCTTATGTGTTTTTCGCAAATTTTAACAATAAGAAAAAAATGGCACCTAAAATTGAGCAAAATAACATAAACTTTTCAAATGTTAGCAAATATATATATATATTGGTATAAATATATAGGCCACACATTACTAAAGTTTTCCTTAGTTTACAATAAACTAAAGCTCATATTTCTTTATCTATAATCCTAATCCAATTGACATGATTAAGATTATATACAAGGATAATATTCGACGCCCTCATTACGTCATAAACACTGTAAGACACCGCGACACTTACTCACCCCACACATAACAACCCACCCACCCATTAATCATCATCATTTATGCGTTGTCGCCTTTTTGTGTAATTATATTTTGTGGATTAAAACCTTTAATTAACTATCTATAATCCCCCTACAGGTGAATGGCGATGACAGCTGGTTGTACGAGGACATTCAGCTGGAGCGCGGCAACTCCGGACTAGGATTCTCCATTGCCGGCGGTACGGATAATCCGCACATCGGCACCGACACCTCCATCTACATCACCAAACTTATTTCGGGCGGAGCAGCTGCCGCCGACGGACGGCTGAGCATCAATGACATTATTGTCTCCGTAAACGAGGTGTCCGTGGTGGATGTACCACATGCCGCCGCCGTGGATGCCCTAAAGAAAGCGGGTAATGTGGTGAAGCTTCATGTTAAGCGAAAACGCGGAACAGCCACCACACCGGCGCCGGGATCCGCAGCTGGCGATGCCCGGGATAGTGTCAGTGGGCCCAAGGTCATTGAGATTGATCTGGTCAAGGGTGGCAAGGGGTTGGGCTTCTCCATTGCGGGCGGCATTGGTAATCAGCATATCCCGGGCGATAATGGTATCTATGTGACGAAACTAATGGATGGTGGAGCGGCTCAGGTCGACGGGCGTCTCTACATTGGAGACAAGCTGATTGGAGTGCGCACCAATGGGGTATTTATCTTGATATACTCTTTAGTAGATCATTTATATAAATATATATATATGTATCCCTTTTATAGAGCGAAAAGAACCTGGAGAATGTAACGCACGAACTGGCGGTGGCCACTTTGAAATCGATCACAGACAAGGTAACACTGATCGTGGGCAAGACACAGCATTTGACCACCAGTGCGTCCGGCGGAGGAGGAGGAGGCCTTACAGCCGGCCAGCAGTTATCGCAATCGCAGTCCCAATTGGCCAGCAGCCAGAGTCAAAGCCAGGTTCACCAACAGGCGCAGCATCCGATGGCCAATTCGCAGTCGACAGGTGCGCTAAATAGTGTGGGACAGACGGTTGTCGATTCACCACCAATACCAATACCAACACAAACACCACTGGCTGCAGCAGCCACAGCAGCCGCATCAGTCATTGCAAGCAACAATACCACAGTCACCACAGTCACAGGCACTAGCAACAGTAGCAGCAAGTTGCCGCCGTCGCTTAGCGCTAACAGCAACAGCAACATTAGCAATAGCAGCAGCAACATCATCAGCATCAGCAGCATCAACAACAACAATAACATCAGCAGCAGCGGCACAACAGCAGCAGCCTCTACTCCAGCCACTCCACCCGCCTCCTTCTATAACAATGCTTCCATGCCCGCCCTGCCTGTCGAATCCCAGCCACCAAGCAACCGATCCCAATCACCCCAGCCGCGCCGTAAGCCATTTGATTTGTTTATTTTCTTTATTATTTATTTCAATCGATCCTCTGTTTGTAATTAATCATGGATAGATACAGATGTGTATCATGTGTATCATATGTCCTGGTCAAGGGTGTTTGTGGGGGATTCCCAGCGAGTCTCCTGGAAAAATACACTTGGGCCTGGGCTTATCATTGTTATCTAGTCTCTTCTTTTCAACCTTATGCTTTATCCTAATTCTCTGCTTTGCAGTTTTTTCTTTTATTTTATTTGTATATATTTTACTTACTAATGGTTACCCTTTATTATTATTTTGATTGAGTTTACTTATTCCTTTTCTTTCGTAATTTAATTCTTCTTCTTAACATGTCTTCTTTTTAACATGTGCTTCAAGTTAGCAGGGAAACTTTGTTTAAAAAAAATATAATTAAATATAATAAATTGAGCAACAAATATTTATTCACGAATAATCAACGGAAAATTCTGGATAAAAAATATTTTGGAAATGTCCAAGTTTACTGGAGTTGTCCTATTAACCTAGTAGGGCTTCATGTTTTTTAAAAAATAATAACAGAAATTTGAGCAACAAATTTTATTCTTTCACGAATAATTAACGGGAAATGTTTATAAATATTTAAGCGGAAGTTGATAATTTTAAAAAATGTTAAATTCACGTATAATTAACGGCAAATTATGAAATAATCAAAAGTTTGAAAATTCCAAGTTGTCCTGCTAACTTGATGCACATCTCATTAACCCAACTCACCTTTTTCACTCGTTTATCTTATTATTTATTTGCTATTTAGTGTGTTTTAAATTGTATTAATCGTATTATTATTACATCCTAATTCTTCCTGCCCTTCTGCTTCATCCTCGCCCGATCTATAATAATATTCCTTTTCCTTGGAACCGTATTGCTGCTCTGCTGTTGAATAATGATACTGTTGAGGCCCCTTCAAAATACATTCACCTCCATTCCCCACAAGCTGTGGAAGCTGCTATAATGTGCTGCCCTGTCCACCCCCCTTTTCCCAAGTAGATTTTGAGTATATTGAGCTTGGCGCCTGCGTTTTAGAGTAATGTGTGTGTTCGTTTTGGGATTATTTCAGACATAAACTACCTTGAATATAAACCCGATCTGTTGCTGATTTTGTTGTGTGTGTGTGTGTGTGTGTGTGTGTCTCTCTTTCTGTGTGTGTATCTGTGTGTTTTGTGGGGATGCAATCTTTAGTTTCCGTTTTGTTATCTTCCGTTTCCGTTCTCCTCAGTTTGGCCTCAGTTACTATATATATATATATATTGTGTTGCCGTCCTTCTCCGACGGTGCCTGCTGTCTCTGTCCCTTTTGCGTTTAGTCTGAACTCTGTCTCTACTATATTTATATATATATCTCATAAGGAATTGCTCTTTGAACTGCGGGAACTGTCTTTCTTAAATGCCTTATTAACCGATCTATTCTCTGTCTCTATCTCTGTCTCTGTCTCCCCATCTTTGTCTAACTATGTATCTCTATATTATCATGTCTAAATAATAACTACATATATACCCCACGAAAACCAACGATAAACCTTGAACAAAAATCACTAAATCACTCCTTAGAGCCCGGCTCGCGATACGCCTCCACAAATGTACTGGCCGCCGTACCGCCAGGAACCCCGCGCGCTGTCAGCACCGAGGACATCACCAGGTAAGAGCCGACGAACAGCACCCCGTTCTCCCTCTACTTCCCCAACTAATAATATCCCTTTAATTCCTGTAGAGAACCGCGCACCATCACCATCCAAAAGGGACCGCAGGGCCTGGGCTTCAACATCGTTGGCGGCGAGGATGGCCAGGGTATCTATGTGTCCTTCATTCTGGCCGGCGGCCCTGCCGACTTGGGCTCTGAGCTGAAGCGTGGCGATCAGTTGCTGAGCGTAAACAATGTTAACCTCACGCATGCCACCCACGAGGAGGCGGCCCAGGCTCTCAAGGTGACTTTGAAATTCAAATACAAACCCAAATATATGATTACTAATTTTAAGTTTCTATTCGCAGACTTCTGGAGGCGTGGTTACCCTGGTGGCACAGTACCGGCCCGAGGAATACAACCGCTTCGAGGCTCGCATCCAGGAGCTGAAACAGCAGGCGGCCCTCGGCGCTGGAGGAACGGGAACTCTGCTGCGGACCACACAGAAGCGGTCGCTGTATGTGCGCGCTCTATTCGATTACGATCCGAATCGGGACGATGGCTTGCCGTCGCGGGGATTGCCCTTCAAGCACGGCGATATACTGCATGTGACGAATGCCTCCGATGACGAGTGGTGGCAGGCAAGGCGTGTCCTGGGCGATAACGAGGATGAGCAGATCGGGATTGTGCCGTCGAAGAGGCGATGGGAGCGAAAGATGCGGGCCCGGGATCGCAGCGTCAAGTTCCAGGGACATGCGGCGGCCAACAATAATATGGATAAGGTGGGTATCTGCTTTAAATGCTATTCAATAATCTTTTCACTGAATTAATCTTCTTTTTCCTTTGTTTCAGCAATCGACATTGGATCGAAAGAAAAAGAATTTCACATTCTCGCGCAAATTTCCGTTTATGAAGAGTCGCGATGAGAAGAATGAAGATGGAAGCGACCAAGAGCGTAAGTAGACCAAGTCTCAAGGGAAGCCAGCCGTCCGCCTCTCTCTATCTCTCACTCCGTCGTGAGTTCGTTTCGGGAGACTGTGAAAACGAGGGAAAAAACCGATCGAATTAACCAACCGAAAGCAATCGAGGCGTCAATGTTTAGCTCTAAACTTAAGGTCCAACACAGTCCTTTAACTCTGTCGCTCTTTCTCTACCAATCCTCTGACTGGGTGTGTGCTTGTGTGTCTGATGTCCTTTGGGCGGGTGCTCGAGTGTCTAAAAAGTGTGTGTTTTTGTTTTGATTTGATTTAAATAGTAAGACGATCGAAGTAAATGTTATCAAGGCTTCATTTTTTGCACCAACAAAACTCACTCTTAAAGTCCTTGTCCAAGTTTTAGCCAAATGGGGGCTGTTCTTTGGAAAGAAATAAAGATAAGTCTGTATAACTAGAAAATACCCTTTACATTGGGAACAGTCACCATCGGCTACAGATTTTTCATGTTTGTTTATAGTTGTTTATTGTCCTCCTCAATGTTTATGTATTTTAATTAAAAAGTGAACAAAAAAAAAGCAAACTATATGAGAAATTATTGATTTAAATTCATTTGTGTTGGATTATTCAAGTCATTATTAATTACATTTAATTGTTTCCATTTTTCTTTGCATTCTATTTGATTTCTATTTCTGTTTATTTTCATATATTTATATTGTTATCCCCCGACAACCCGTGATGTCCCAACACTCATACTCAACCCACACTCACCACCAACCACACATGGACAAAAACCACCGATGATGATGATGAACCAATGAAACATTACCCGTACATCACCTCACATTTCACATCTTCTATTCGATGTGCTTGGATGTCGATGTTGTGTTTATTATTTTGTGTGTGCCGTGACCCCCGCGAACCCCATGTAAAATGTGTGTGTTTAGCCAATGGAGTTGTGAGCAGCACCAGCGAGATTGACATCAACAATGTCAACAACAACCAGGCGAATGAACCGCAACGTAAGTTATGAATATGATGAAATGAGGACTCCCCCTTGCCAATATATGGTTATATCAGTGTATATATCAGCAGTATATCTAGCTCTAACCGTTTTGTAAATGCATTAAGGTGTCAGGGCTTTCTGCGGGTCTAGTCTCTCTCACTCCACACCCACATATAAACAGTAAGCTATACTACACACACACGATCTTACTAACTGGTAGTCCTTGAGGGGTTTTCTTTATATAGATATCATGGTCATCATCGTATATATATATATATAGTCTTGGGTTAGGCTAAAGTAACTGCGACGAAGAGCACGTTTTACATCATATCCATCATCGAGATGAAACCAAGTTGATTTCGTTGTTTTGTTCATTTCAAAAAAGAAGCTTTTTCTCCTGCTACTCCCTACTGACAGTACACACATATATATCTACATATATATCTTCTTATCGCTGTTCTCTCTATCAAGAAATCAAACTAATAATAATAACTGTGTGTCCAGCTGCTTTCATCAAATATTTACATCACTACTGCGACTATGAAAACTAGCCAAACAACTCTTGATACCCCGCTATGTCTGTTTCCAACTAATAATATATTGTACATACAGCAGAGCCAGAGGGAACCCCTAGATGGTTTCTCTGATCTTGAATGGTTCTGGCATAACAAAAATCGCATTGGAGAGATATCAATTTAGAATATTAACTTTACCATTAACTTATACAAGTGAAAGAACCATTCATAATCACATTTTACCACAAAAGATAATATAATTCTGTCTACCGAAATGAACCGATCGCCACCGCTATTCTGTTTTAAACTGACCAAAACATATATCTCTTTCGATTCTCTTCTCTTCTGTTCTTCTCTATTTTCTCTTCCCTTTCGGTTTCTCGTTTATTTTCTCTTCGTTTTTCTAGCCTTTATGCTTTGCTACACACAAGACGATGCCAATGCTGAAGGAGGTATGTACTCACTCGATCCGAAGAATTTACATACATATACATATCGATATCTACTTATACATATATCTATCTATCTATACATATACATTTTTGAATCTGAATACGTAATATAACATTTTATAAGACGCTAACATCCGATTTACACACATAGAATTGCATTTGCTGTAAGAACTAACACCAGTCTCCAGTCTCTACATGCATATTTACATACATAACATACATATTTACATACATGCATACATACATCAGTACATCGTCACACAGAATTAACGTGAATATAAACTGGATCTCCACTCTCTTTGTTTGTTCCACCTTTTATAGTTTCCAGTACCTTTCTCCCTTACATTCTTACACCTTTGTACATCACACATATTCGGCGATCTCTATACTCGTACGCCCTAGGTATAAATCCATCCAGAGATTCTCAAAATATAACTAGGCCTCAATTATATGTATGACTTAATTTGTGATCTATAGTTTGTTTCATACATACATACCTTCATATACATACCGCCACATCCCTGAATACTTGAGGATTTCAATAGGTCGTCCAATGTAACATTACCAAAGAACTCAATCATATGCATGTAAATGTCCAATAAGTGTACACTAAATGTGAAAAAAAGAAACTAGGCCAATAAGATGTATCGCTGATCATCAATTTGGTGTCTAATGTACAAACAATGTAATGTAAATGTACATAATCCGATCAAAATTGATATGACAACGGCTCATATTTTATTCCCTTACAAACTAAACACTTGCCAAGCGTACAAAAAATGTTCATTGAAAAGATGAAAGCATATATACTGCATACTGCTTGGTGATTCCAATAAACATACATTAATTGCATTTGCTGTTGGTGAACTTATGACCTATATTACGGATAGTGTAAAAAAAAGACATTTCTCCATTAGATGGAGACATCCAAGGTAAATGATTCTGGGTTTAGACCAGAGCTCGCAAGAGGCTCGACAGAACCGCTCAATTAGTGTTTGACTTCTATTTCTTTCTCCCATTCTCTTCCACGCTTTACCTGCAATGCATAAGCAACAACAGCTTTCAGGTTCCGCTCAGTAACAATCGAGAGAAGGACCTCTCTTTCTCCTTAGATTCTTTCTGTTTAATCGAATCGAAAGAGCGGAATGGATTAAGCCAAATGTACGAGCTCTGGCTTAGGCCAAACTCTTGGATGTACTATTTAGTTACAAACATCAGGCATACATACGGACAGACCCCTACCCCTCCCTCGATTATGATTATACAGACAATCAATCAATACCATTTCGATCAAAACTTGCTGTTCTCTTTATTATCCTATTCGCTTGCATCACACGTCGTGTTTCAATGTTTTTGCCACGCTCGATTCGATGTCGATCAATCAATCTGAATGTACATATACATAGATGTAACTGGGCCAGACTGTGCGCCAGTCTATATGTATGTACATATGTGTGTACGGCATACATACATTAAATGTGCTTGGTGTGAATACAGAAATACTAAAGAGTGCTCCTCCTCTTCCTGCTTCTCCTCTGAACTCCGAAAAAACGGTTTGCCAGGACAATTCTCGGCTCGGAATACACACACAAACACACACACACACAGACAGAAATAAAAGCCTTCGCTATATGAAGGATCTAGACTTAACTCTCCCCGATCTATCCTTTTCGATATATATACATCTATGAGTTTTCAATCGCAGCCCCATATATATTTTATCGAAACACTCACACACAGTACTACAGTGCAGTACAGTACAAGACATGATGAAAGCTGTGATTACGATTTGTTGTTAATCTTTTGGTATTTCTGTTCTTCTTCTTTTACATTCTTAACCCCTTGTGTCTGTGTGAACTACTTTGAATTCTTGTGTTGTTTGCCTACTACTACTACCAACCAACCAACCAACCAATCAATCAATCAACAAACAACAACAACTACTACTACAACAACTATTTCAACAACTACTTCAACAACTACAACTACAACAAACAACAACAACTACTACTGTTTTGTCTCAACTCTCTCAACCGTTCGACTCTACTACTATTACTACTACTATTCTACTACTATGTCTGCTACTATATTGTTTTATTCTGCGTCACTTCATCTTTCTATTTCGAAATATATATACTATACATACACACATTCGAACCATCCATATATGTATGTATATATGGAACAAACACAACAAACAAACCTAATTTGTTATTTGTAAACCATTTGTTTAATCCTCGAAACTTTCTCGAAAATACACTCATGCATATACATACATATCGCAATAATATCTCTCTCTCTCTCTCTATATATATTTATAAATATTTAACTTTTCAAACCAATCAAAAATCGAAAACATAAAAAACCGAAAACAAAACATTAAAAAAAAAACAAACCGAAATATATCTCTATATGTATACATATATATTTGTTGTAACCATGCGCTCACGAACTGCGACAACCAATCAACCAATCAACCAACCAACCAACCAACCAACAAACCACCAAATCAACTACTAAATTCTTCTAAATCTGCGCTTATCAACCTTCCGTACACCTCAATCGACAACTAATCCACCAATCGATCAGGCGAGATTATCTACAGGGTGGAGCTACCCGATATGGAGCAGATAACTCTGATCTACTTGGAGAATAATGACGCTGACTATCGTAAGTCGAGCAACTGAACCAACCAACAATCACAAAAAAAAAAAAAAAAAAACCAACCAAAAAGCAACCACAACAACCAACAGCAAAAAAAAAAACCAACAACAAGTCTCTTCTTTTTTCGTAATACTAGTGAAAATTACAACAAAGCTTATGTTTTCTTCTATAAAAAAAAAAACAAAATCCAGCAAGAATGAAAGTTAAATATTTAGTTCTGAATACAAAGAAACAAAATTTTGCAAGATCATTTCCACTTGGTTGTATGTATATTCCGTTCGTTCCTTTGAATTGATTTGATTTCCGCCTATCTCTTGCTTTTTCTCTCATTCACGCTGTCTCACCCCATATCTCTCTCTATCTCTCGCTCTCTCTCTCTCTCCCTCCCCCCATCTTATCTATCGCGAGAAGAAAAGGTGGCATACATCTTAGTTATATCCTTAAAAAAAAACCCCTTGGGAAATTTGAGTATATTGATGTTTTTCTGAATAATGAGCCAGAGAGAACCTGGCTTAAATCGGGTTTTATGATTTTTCATTTTGTAAGGACCCTTCCTTTTAGAGATAATAACTGTTTTCCTCCTATTAAAGCCTATTCTTGCATAGAACTTTGTTTTAAATTCATTTTCATGATTGATTTATATTGTTTTTGTATTCTATTGGTCCGATATATCAAAAAAAAAAAATAGATTTATTGAAACTTTTCGATGTACATATCGAAATTCGAGTCAATTGCCGATAGATTAGAAATATATCGATGTTTTTTTCGTCCCTAGTTAGGATATCTATATACCCTTGCAGAGTATTATAATTTCTGGAGAAAAAAAAACAAAATTATTCATTTTTTGTAATAATTAAGGAAAATTAATTCTTTAGAGTCTTACGATCCTAATGATAAAAACTAGATTTAATCTATTGATCCAAAAATAAACTGCAAGGGTATACAAACTTCGGCTTTCCGAAGCTGGCTTCTTTCTCGTTTTCTTTTGTTGTGACTGCGTAATTTGGAGTTTACCTCCACAAATAAGGAAAACATATATACTTCAAGCCTGTTCAAGATCTCCAATATCTAAAAATGTATATTTTTTTTCTGATCTTATTTCCCCCTATTTTTTTCATTATGTTTTGTACTTTATTTATAAACTGTGAATTGTTGACCGTTGCGTAGAACCAAATGACTATGAATCCCCTCCACTCAATAGTGCAAATTAGTCCTGTGATTCCACACACAACACACACAAACACTCGGTATCGTACCCCCCCCCCCACCTCCACTCCCCTCTTTTGTTTTCCACATTGTAGAATCACCCAGAATATAAATAAAAAACGGAAACCCAGCCCGATTGAGCTGAGCTTAGAGTGCTTTTCTCCCTTTGACTTGGTAGTTAGTTGATTGCCCCGTCTTTTCCTCCGAGTTAAATCACACTCACACACCATATATAGTATGTACAGTGAGTACTGGACCGTTCACAAAATTGAGTTGGCTTGCTGTTGTCTTAATGTATTATATTTGCTCGTCTGTTCGTATTCTGCATGTGTTACCCCCTCACCCGCAAAAATTGTTTCTTGAACGGAAAGAAAAAATATATATGAGAAGAGGTCTTCCCCTTCCTCCCCCCCCCTTGTTTCTCAGATATTTGTGAAATATTTACGGTCTGACAAGCTATAAAAAAAAAATAAAGGAATTGTACAAATCGAGGGAGTTTTATTTGGTCGTAGAAAAGTCGTTTCAAGTCGATCGTCTCAGTAAGTCTCTTCATGTCAAGTCAAGTGAGTAAATCAAAACCCAAAAAAGAAGTTCGATGGTGATTTCCTTCAACAACAGCAACAACAACAACAACAACCAACGAAACTGACCCCTTAAAATAATATATATATCATCTGAGCTAGCTCTCTCTATAATTCCACCTTGAATAAATACAAATCACTCACTTCGGTATTGTGTGTCCAAGAATTATGTGTGTGCCATGTATGTAAAAGATCATGATGTCATGTATGTAGTATGCAACTGTAATCGTAATCGTTATCGTAATCGTAGTGTTCGCCTGCCCCAAACACACACCATCTATGTCCCATTTTTTCCTTTATGTCGCGTGTATGTCATACATGAGAGTGTCGTGTAGCTTGAATACTTACCATAACTCCACATGCCCACATATATATTGCATTTACATTTGGAATACGATTTCTATTTTAATTGCCGTTTCATTTTCTATATTGTATATTTTGAATGTATTGAGAAACCGGAACTCCTTGTAGGAAGTCCCAAATTGAAAACTAGAACTGATCTTAAAATTGAAATTAAATTTAAACTAAAATCCCTAATTTTAAATCTCCTGCCTGGGACTCTTGTATATTTTGCCAATTAACCCTGAAAACAGTTTAACTTTTGTGAAACCTAGCTTAGACTTATATATATATAAAAATATCCTCCCGTTTGTCCCCCCAGAAGATCCATAAAATGTATCCTTAGCCCTAACTGATCTCACGTTGTATGTAATGCTGAACGCAACCAAAGTTTTAAAACATTGATCCGATATGACAGTAAATTTAGTCCAAGAAATCCCAACCTCCAGCCATTCCTCCCCGCTATCCACTCATCTCTAGAACACTGCGATGATGTAGTAGAGCACTCGTGCACGTCGCCACGGTCCTAATATCCAACTGCTTGCCCTACTTTCCAGCTTCCGAGGAGACTGTGCTGTCCTACGAGGCCGTGCAGCGCTTGTCCATCAACTACACGCGTCCGGTAATAATTCTGGGACCCCTAAAGGACCGCATCAACGATGACCTTATATCGGAGTATCCCGAAAAGTTCGGCTCCTGTGTGCCACGTAAATATATACATATATGCTCAGCTTTATCCTCCAGTTAATAATTACCTACTCTTCTCCTCCCCTTAGACACCACCCGACCCAAGCGCGAATACGAGGTAGACGGCAGGGACTATCATTTTGTGTCCTCGCGCGAGCAAATGGAGCGCGACATCCAGAACCACCTGTTCATCGAGGCGGGCCAGTACAACGACAACCTGTACGGCACCTCTGTGGCCAGTGTGCGCGAGGTGGCGGAAAAGGGTAAACACTGCATCCTGGACGTCTCCGGGAATGCGATCAAGCGGCTCCAAGTGGCCCAGCTCTATCCCGTGGCTGTGTTCATCAAGCCCAAGTCCGTGGATTCGGTGATGTGAGTTAATATGACCTGAAGAATTCCTAAGCATTCTCCTATTTAATATACGAATGTTAATTCGCAGGGAGATGAATCGTCGGATGACAGAGGAGCAGGCCAAGAAGACTTATGAGCGGGCGATTAAGATGGAACAGGAATTCGGCGAATACTTTACGGGTAAGTCTTGTGAATTTTATACATCAGCCTTATACTCATATGTATCTCTTTGATGATTCCCTATAGGCGTTGTTCAGGGCGATACCATTGAGGAGATCTACAGCAAAGTGAAATCAATGATTTGGTCACAGTCGGGACCAACCATCTGGGTACCTTCCAAGGAATCTCTATGACCAACAGCCACCACAACATGGACACTGCCGCCTCGGGTTCGATCTCGGCCAGTTTCGAGAACAACAACAGCAACAATAGGAGCGACAGCGGCAGCAACAAATCAGCAGGCGCAACAGAAGACGCCGCACTGATGATGAGGAAGCATCACAACCACAACAAAAACAACAGAAACAGCAACTGAAACAACAACAACAGCAAATCAACAACAACAGCAGCAGCAGTAACTTGAATAACGACTATAACAATTATTTCAACTACAAAAACTTCAGCAACTCCAACAACAACGACGCGACAGGCCGTAAAAACACGGACAGCAGACAGCAGACAAAAGATTTCTTATAACGCAGCCGCAGCAGCCAACTTAATGTAGCAAATTGCCCAACAAAAAGTTTTGGATGTACCCTCCCCCCCCCACACACAGGTGTACTGTAACTGTACGATCAGAAGAAAGCAAGCCAGAGGAGAACAGCTGAGAGGAGTTCTGGAGGTGAAAGCGCAGAAGCACTTGGCATTTCGTAGGGAATTCAATAGAGAGAAAGAGAGCAGAGATGGGATATATACATAGATGTTCAAACTGAATGAAGCGGACAAAGGTGTATAGTTTTTAGTTAGAACAAAGTTGGGTATAAACAAGAAAACAAAAGGAAAAAGCGAAATATATAATATATACAACACACCACTTACATATAGACGTAAGATCCGATTATATAAAGGCATAGAGAGACGAAGCGCTAGTGTTGTTTGTTTATGTTGATGTTTATATACACATACGAGAGCCAAGAGTTATAGCGAGTTAGTTATGTTGACGATAATGTGTTTTTTGATATATATTATTGATCTATATAAAGAAAGGAAATTATGTACACACACACACACACATACACTGCATAATGTAGGTTTAAGTACGACAATGTTTATTAGCTGACTACGAATAATATTGACGACGATGACCGACGGATGCGGTGGCAGATATAAAGTCAGAGGATGACGATAACGATTTACCATTACGATAATGATAATAAATAATGATAAATATACATTGATTGAATAATAATAATGCTAATGCTAATAATGACGATGATGAAGATGAACGTTGGTGCATTTGTTGTTAGATGTATGTAATTTTTCCCACTCGCCTTTGCCTAAAAGCAACAAACAAAAACAAAAAAAGTTAAGAAAAGAATAACAAACTTGCGTACGTATAAAGAATACTAGAAACTAGCGGAAAAGTTGCATATAAACACCTACACACACACACAAATCCATTCACTACACATCTACTTATATATGTATCTGTACCATTTAGAATATAGTCCGCCAGAAATCGTCCCACTCCTTTTCAAGTCAAGTAAACTATGGCCACAGCTAAGGGGACGAAGGGGAGTTGAGGAAGGACTAAGGAAGCAGAAGGCAGAAGCAAAGCGTCGCGTTGATTTAAATCTAATATATTATGAGTAATAATATTGTATATTTAAAAACACAAGTCTATAAAACAAATATTGTATGTAGATAATACACACAAAACACACACATACATGCATACATACATGGATTACCGATGCGGTCTAATTTTATATACAAACACGAACACACACGCAACACATATTTACAATACAAAAACTATGTTTTTTTTTCGTATTGAAGCGACAAATCGAATTGCAAAGGCAAATAAATAAAATGAAATAAAATAAATAAATAGAAAAGCGAAGAACGCTAGCTGGGGATAACTCTAAATATTTGCTGATTAATTTAAATTGAAAAAGTAAAACCAATTTACGCACAGACGAAGAGCAAAACACGTACGAAATTCGATCAAGGAGAAATTTAGCTAAATTCAAGTTGAGTGTTAATATTATTATTCGTATAAATATGCATAGAAATACTATTATTTTTTTACTACTTACTATTAATAATATTATTA
>JAEIII010040120.1:0-14718 GCA_018905755.1 Drosophila ohnishii | reverse complement strand
TGCGTTGCAAACTTCTGACTGAAATTATAATACCCTGCAAGGGTATAAATATGTATATATACATTTTATATAATTAAATATTTTAGTACACAAAAATCTTTATTTAAACAATTTTAACTAAGCAATTATATAACCCCTGTTAAACTTAAAAAAAAATATATTAATACATTTTTTGTTAACGGACACGGCTAAATTAAGTCGGCACTTGATCAAGAAAATATATTCGTTGTTGGGTCGGAAAAGAGTCATTTATTCTAATGCAAACTTCTGACTAAAAGTATATGCCCTTCAAGGGTATAAAATTACGGTAATCATTTTTATAAAAACAGTAAATTTACAAGTCCAAGGCGATCTTAAAAACTTCCATTACTGCAAAACGGAAAGCAAGCTTCCACCACAAGCTAATATTTTTCAAAACATTTTTTATTGGCATAGATTTGGTGAATATAAGTTTTTAACCCCGCCTTGCGTGTCTAACCGTTTAACATCAAATAACGGCACATCTTAAATATAATTCAAGCCGCCAAACGCTTTGGCAACAGCGATATCGTGTCAGACGAACGGCTCCGTAATCAATACGTGAAATTAAATGTCCGGACACTTTAACTGCTAAATTGCCGTCTAATTTTTGCAATTTCGGTGACCTTTAAATAGGAGCGGCTGCATCGAAGCGTACTGCAGTTTCAAACGGCGCGTGCATCACGATGTTGGACCTCAACGGCACTCCGGCGACCTGCTACGATCCGGTCCAGAAGATCTGGAGCGGCTCCAGCCTGCAGAGCCTCTACAACGAGGACCTCACCGTGGGCCAGATCATCTACCTGCAGCTGCAGCGGCAGCCCCAAAGGATATTTCAGATCTCGCACACGGACAACACGCGACTCACACGCTCGCAGATGCTCCAGAATGCGTCCAAGGTGGGCTTCTACTTACGGAACCAGGGATTCGACAAGGAGACGGACATGGTGGGGCTTCTGGCCCGGAACTCCACCCATGTAGGGGCTCTTGCCTACGGCTGCCTCTTCAACGGCACGCCCTTCCATGCCGTCAACCCCAATCTGGAGCAGAAGACCATTGCCAGTCTCTACAGAATCACCAAGCCGCGCATCCTCTGCTGCGACGTTGCGGACTACGAAAAAATCAAGGACTTGGCTTCCTCCCTGGGAGCTCTGGTCGTGACGGTTAACGGAAAGCTGCCTGGAGTCACGAGTGCGGGGGATCTGCTTCAGAGTCCTCTCCCCGAAGACTACGAGCCTGCGCAGTTTCAGCGGGGAGTGGATCGCACCATGGCCATACTCTGCTCCTCGGGTACCACTGGAACGCCCAAGGCGGTGACGCTCTCCAACAGTCGCAAGCTCTTCGAGATGCATAGGTGGGAATACGAAAATATATATTGAGGTAGAAGATACATAATATCCATATTTAGCTACCTAGGACCAGACGACGTTCAGTATGCTCCCAGCACCCTGGACTGGCTGACAGGACTCATCACCCTCATCACGGCCGGGGTGTTCGGCACAGTTCGTCTGATTTCCAGCGAAATGTTCAGCACCGCGCACTTCCTCGATCTTTGCGAGCAGCACGAGATCAGCTGGACAATCATGGCCAACTCCCACGTGGCCATGTTGGCCAACTGTCCGAACACTAGCACGCAGAGACTGCGCAGCCTGAGGCACCTGCTCTTCGCTGGCGGCCACTGTCTGGTTGGCACTTTGAAGAAAATGCAGTCCTTCCTGCATGGACCCGGAATCCTAAGGAACGCATACGGCCTTACAGAGGTGGGAACGCTGATCTCCTATAACTACGACACCCAATTAAAGCCCACTTCGGTGGGCCGTCTAATGGCGAATATGCGGGTGAAGATTGTGGACTCCTCGGGCCAGTTGCAGGGACCGAAGGGCCTGGGTGAGGTGCTCTGCCACAACGGGCAGTCCTGGAACGGCTACTTCGGAAATCCCCAGGCCACGGCAGAAATGAGAGACTCCGAGGGATGGTACCACACCGGTGATGTGGGATACTTCGACCAGGACAACTACCTGCACATCGTGGAGCGCAAAAAGGACATGCTCAAGTACCTGGGAATGATGTACTACCCGCACGAGGTGGAGGAGGTGATCGCCCAAATGCCCGACGTTGCCGAGGTCTGCGTCTTTGGCATCTGGCGGGAGATGGAGGGCGATGCTGCCGCCGCATCTGTTGTCCTGCGATCCGGCAGCAACCTGCACCCCAGCTTCGTAGAGCAGTACGTCCGAAAGAACGTATCCGTGCAGTTCAAGCATCTCCACGGCGGAGTGCAGATAGTCCCGCAGCTGGCGAAGAGTGCCAACGGCAAGGTCAATCGGCATGCTGTCAAGGCGGCCTACTTAAAAAATGCGAATGAATCTTGAAATCTTATAATTGCACAAATAAAATAAACAATTACCAAGCAGAATCTTTGTTTAGTGGAAAAATTGTGTGGCAATTTTAATTCAGGTCACTGTGTTCTTGTTATGTCATTGCAGGGTATTATTAGCCTGTTACTTATGTATTTAATGCGTTGTGCGTTGCCTTTCTTAGTCCCTATAACATTTCAGAAGGGTTACTTATCCAAATACCATATTCAGTTATCCAGCTAAGCGGAAAATGTCGGTAATATTCACCTGAAGCTTAATAATAATTCTCTCTTATAGTTAAGCTACCATACCCACAAGTGAACAAAAAACACTCATAAATTTGTCAGCCAATTAAGAAAACCTTAAGTAAGCAACTTAGATACACTTACTAAGGCGATAAAGCAGAGACAAAAGTATATTTTTACAAACAACAATCTAGTTATATATGAAAAGAGAACAGTGAATAAATGTAAATTTAACTATAATATTAACTCAGAATAGCTACTGACAGCGCAACTCTCTCTCTGAGAAGCTTCTCAGGAATTACGAATCGATATGCGATAACCTACTAATGTCTATATTTACTTATATCGCTGCGCTCGCTCTCAATTTCAATCTGAAAATCTGCCTAATCATGGCGAATCGCAGCCTCACTCGCCTGCCTAGATATGAGCAGTATGCATTTCCCGGCAATTACTCCGACCAGAAGGCAAGTGTTTTGTAATGGAGATTGCCTCATAGAGCGTCGCCTGAGCCCGTTGATCACAAGTGCGAATGCAATCGCGTGTCGGGGTAATCAGTGCAACTGCTACACCCGTTAGACCCCGAAAGCTATCTAATAGTTGGGGAATAGAGCGCTCGGCTCTATAAAAGGAGAGCTGCCGCTGCAGTTCGCAGTTAGTCGCGAGTTAAGTTTAAAGCTTCACGGAATGCCATACCGACCAGCCAACTTCTACGATGCCGATCTCAAGATCTGGAGAGGGGATCGGGTAAAACACTACTTCGACCCACATCTGTCCATAGGAGAGATCATCTTTCAGGAGATGCGGCGTCACCCCCAGCTCATCGCCCAGGTGGGTGTCATCTAGAAAGAATAGAAGTGAAAACCTAAGCATGAGCTTCCAGATCTCGGCTACGGAAAACACGATACTGACCAGGGATGAGCTCCATGCCAACTCCATGAAGGTGGCCAGCTATATGCGATCCCTAGGTCTCCTTCAGTCCGACGTGGTGGGCCTTATAGGCAGGAACACTACCCACATGTCCGCCGTGGCATACGCCTGTTTCTTTAACGGAATCGCCTTCCACTCGCTAAACATCTCCTACGAGCGGAGCACCATAGAGAAGCTCTTCGACATAACCAAGCCTCGTCTCATTTTCTGCGATGGCGATGAGTTCGAGAGAGTGCGAGCTGCCACCGCGTCCCTGGATGTGAAGATCATCACCATGCGCAATCACCCAACGGACTCCATCAGTATTGATGAAGTACTAGCCACTCCCATCGAGGAAAATTTCCAGCCTGCTCGCCTGGAACAGGGCAACGATCAGACGCTGGCCATTCTTTGCTCATCGGGCACAACTGGAATCCCGAAGGCTGTGACCATCACCAATAGCCGCCAGATCCTGGCTGCCAGCTAGTAAGTACGGACAACGTCTTTGCCCTGGGGTCACTCTATCATAAACCTTCCTCCTACAGCTGTCTTACCACCAGCGACGTCCAGTACACCCACAGCACTCTCGACTGGATCACCGGACTACTGACCACCATCACTTCCGGGGTGTTCAGCACAAAGCGGATAGTGGCGGACAATGTATTCGATCCCGCCTTCTTCATGCGACTCGTCGAGGAGTACAAGATCACGTGGATTATTCAGGCGCCATCGCACATGGCCATGATGACAAACTCACTGGCATTCCAGACGGCGGATCTGTCCAGCCTCCGATATTACCTCTTCGGAGGATCCCGGGCCTCGTTGGAGACCCAGCACCGCATCAGGAGTCGCCTTAGTCGGGACTGCCTGCACTTCGCCTACGGATTCACGGAGCTGGGCGCCATGGCCTCCATCAACCTTCACTTCGACGAGAAGCCCAACTCAGTGGGTCGCCTAGTGAGTGGCGTCAAGCTGAAGATAGTCTGTGAGCAGGGCGAGTCCCTTGGCCCCGATGAAGTGGGCGAGGTGTGCATTAACAATGGCCAGCACTGGGCGGGATACTACGGCAATCCGGAGGAGACCCACAAGATGCGCGACCCCCAGATGTGGTTCCACAGCGGGGACCTTGGCTACGTGGACGACGACGGGTTCCTGTACATCGTGGAGCGCAAGAAGGACATGCTGAAGTACCAGAACATCATGTACTATCCCAACGATATCGAGCGCGTTATCTCAGAGATGCCGGACGTGGCCGAGGTCTGCGTCTTTGGGGTGTGGGATCAGATCAATGGGGACGAGGCTGCTGCCGCCGTGGTGAAAAAGCAGGGCAGTGATCTCAAGGCCCAGGACATTGTGGACTACGTGGCCGTACACATTGAGGCCAAGTACAAGCAGTTGAACGGCGGAGCCATCATTGTGGAGGACCTCGTGCGCTCGCCCAATGGTAAAACGAATCGCATGGCCACCAAGGCGTTCTTCCTGGAAATCAAGAACTCAAACTAAAGCGGAGGTCTCAAGGGAGTCCGAAAAATGAAATTTTTTGTATCAAAGAACTATTACAATCTTTAAACTAGCTAGAGTAGCCAAGGAATGTTGGATAAATACCAGGATGCTTTATAAATTTATAATTTTAAGCAGTTACTTTTAATGGAGTTAATCTCAGAAATTAAATCAATTTATTGAATAAATTTATATTGTCAAATTAGCATAATTTTTTTCTTTCAAGATACATTAAATTGCATTTACAAGTGGGGCATTCGCCCAAGGTCTTTCTATTTATCTGCTCGTCACTCAATCAATCTCATATCAAAACTATTGTATCTAGAACCCCTTTCGCCTGGCTTATCTCGCTGGAACCGCTTATCGGAGAGCTTTCCGAGCTTCGGCCTCATATCGGTGACGTAGTGACCCGGTTAGGTGATAAGATTCCACCTGGACTGGAAGTGGCCTGAGCTCGGCGAGCGGTCGCCAGTCGCTGAAGAATCGTTATTGGACCCGCACCCGGACTCGCGCCCGGACAGAAAAGCGTTTGTAGCGACCCGGCCAGCTCTTATCAGTCGCCAGAATGGAACGCTCGAGCACGAATTTCGATAAATACACTAAAATTTGGAGTGGACCAAGGCCGGCAAATTTCTTCGATCCGGATTGTTCGATTGGTAAAATTCTGTTCGCGTTTATGCGGAATCATCCGTCCAGCATTTGCCAGGTGGGTTAACCCTTCAACCCTTTAACGCTTCGTTTATGGGAAACAATATTTATGCTTCCTCTGTAGATTTCCGACACCGAGGGCACGGCTTTGACCAATGGCGAGGCCATCACCTTTGCCATACGCATCGCCCAGCAGCTGAAGGCGCTGGGACTGAAGCAGGACGATGTGGTGGGCATTGCGGGAACCAACACCACATACCTTATGCCCGTGGTTCTGGGTTGCCTCCTGAACGGAACGCCCTTTCATGCAGTTAGTCCCTGGCACGACGAGGACACGATGAAGCACCTGTTCTCCATCACCCGGCCGCGGCTCATCTTCTGCGATGGCTACGTCTATCAGAGGCTGAGCATCATTGCCAGGATACTCAAGTCTCAGGTGTACACGCTGAAGGATCACCGCTTGGGCATGCCGCGAGTAGAGGATCTGCTGGAGCCCACAAAAGCGGAGCTCTATTATGTGTAAGATGGTGGCTTTATGAAGAGATAATATGGAATTGGTCAAAGATCCTTGCTTTTCTTTAATCCAGGCCCGAGCACCTTCTTCTGGGCGGCGATCAGACGGTAGCCATCCTGTGCACCTCTGGCACCACGGGTCTGCCCAAGGCCGTCTGCATCACCAACTCTGCTTGCCTCTTTGACTTTGGGTGAGTCCTTGAAAGAGTATTTTCGGATTTCTAATTCTTAATCCTTTCCAGCTTCGTGACCGGTCAGGACGTGCTGCTCTCCTTCAGCACCATCGACTGGTCGGCAGGCATGTTCAACATGCTCTTCAGCTGCTGCCACGGCTCCACGCGGATCATCACGGACCGGGCCTACACGCCCGAGTACATGCTGCAGCTGGTGGAGAAGTACAAGGTGACCCTGCTGACGGTGGTTCCGCAGCAGGTGGCGTCGCTCCTAAAGGCGCCAACCCTCAGCAAGCAGCGCCTCTCCAGCATCCGCTTCGTGAGTGTGGGCGGTGGCTCCTGCTACGTGGCCAATTTGCTGAAGCTGCAGGACTTCCTGATCAAGGGACAAATATCCTACGGCTACGCCCTGACCGAGTGCGGCGGAGTGGCGGCCAACATGGGCGTGTCCAAGCCCTCCTCGGTGGGCAGGATTGTGCCGGGTGTGCGGGTGAAGATCCTGGACGACGCCGGACGAAGTCTCGGCCACGGAGACACAGGCGAGATCCTGGTGCACAACGGAAAGCTGTGGAATGGCTACTACGGCAACCCCAACGAGTCGAAGCGCATGCAGGACTACCAAGGATGGTTCCACACGGGCGACATGGGGTACTTCGACGACGAGAACTACCTGCACATTGTGGAGCGGAAGGGCGACCTCCTACGCTTTCACGGTGCCCAGTACTGTCCCCACGAGCTGGAGCAGGTCATCGCCGAGCTGCCGGACGTGATCGAAGCCTGTGTCTTTGGACTGTGGAACGAGGTGGACGGCGATCCTGCGGCGGCGGCAGTTGTCAAGGTCCCGGGCAGTCGGCTCACCGAAATGGATATCGTGGAGTACGTGGCCAAGCGCCTGGTGGTCACCCACAAGCAACTCCACTGCGGGGTATTCTTCCTGCCAGAGCTCCCGAAGACAGGCAGCGGCAAGGTGCTGCGCCAGCAGGCACGCGATCAGGCGCTGGGCAAGAAATGGGCCGACTACGGCAACGGACACTAATCTTTCATAGAGTTAATTCTGTTAGGTTTAAAGACAATAAGTAATTATCGCCGGGTGACTCATCCAGCCACTGTAGAGTACTGCCGAAAAGAAATAAAATAATATGTACACCCAAACACAGGCAGACGAGTATGTATGCTTGATATCGGCGGCTTATCTCCCGATGATTGCGTTCCAGGTGCGATAGTTGCGTACGGACACCCATTGATCATCGGCGGTGTTTGCCGGGGGGAACGGATTGTCGTTCAAGGTAATGCTGACGGTGGAGGTCAGCATTCTTGGGCAAGTATTGCCTACCGATAAGAGGTTGCTTGGAAGCGCCAGTCCTATATGTTGACAGACAAGCGTCCCGAACCACACGATTTATAATTGAAATCATCCTAGGTGACGCATCATTACGAAGAATTAATTAAATAAATTTAAAATTAATTAGTTGAATAAAGAGGTAAATAAAATTATTGAAACTCAGTAGCCTGCAATATCGAGAGTCTATACAAAATGTAATTATTCCAGTAAATCCTTTTTAACTGATTCAAAACTGTATTTTTATTTATATATTGTAATCTAATCTCTTTAAAATGCTGCCGTCAAACAGCATAATGGAGTTAAAGCATCTCCCAGAAGAAGAGCCAACAGCTGTACGTGTGAAGCGACCCTCGCAGCGACATATCGAGTGCCTAATGATCCTAATGATCCGCATTCCAGTTGGGCAAACACCAAACCCTTTGGGTGACGGTCAAAGGAACAGCAACATTATCATTTGATTGACAGCGAAGCAGAGTTGCACTTTGTATGTACGTGATCTTGTAGCCCTGCAACTGGATACTCTGGCCCCCACATCCTGCACTCGGCTGATGAGTGACATGCCGCCCCGACTGAGTCACGATCGATCGATGGCTGAATGCTCGGGTGCAGTCCCAAAATAAACTGCAACAATTAAGAGCCACTTTGGCTGGGAATTAATTCGGCGGGGATCAGTGATAATGATCGCAGCAAGCGGATTGACGGACGGAAGGAGCATCTTCATCTGCGTCGTGCCGTTGTTTTCAATGTCAAGTTCAAGAAATACGATCCATACCGCGCATTTTCGGGGCATTAAGTAGTGCCCATTGATCAGACTGGCAGACTGGCTGCTTGCCTGAGCTGTCAAAACCTGCTTGGGTATGTAGGAAGTGCCGGGCATGACCAATTGGATGCAGTGGAGCAGCTTCTCAAAGCCGCCTGGCGCCCATCCAATCCTATCCGCTCTGGGCAACTGGGATCCGACGGCGTTTCTAATTGTCAGGCGAATACCAAGTACCAAATACCAATTATCATTTGTCAGTAACGCCGCTAATAATAATGTTAGTGCCGGTGTAATTAAATGCCTACGCTCTTTGTGCGACGGTCGCCTGAATGGTTTCTGATCATGATCACAGATCCAGAGTCGCAGATCGCATATCTGCGATCTAATCTCCACGCTGATTAATTCATTAGCAAATGTCGACTAGTTTGTCAGTTACATGGCAATGACTGCTGCCCGCCGCCATTGCTGCGATTAATTGGCGTTATTAATCGTGTAGAAAATGCTGAAATTGTTTGCGCTTATTTATAATACTAAGAACTAATTTATGTCTCACGAAGTTACGGATTGAGGGATTGTTTAATTACTCCTACGATTTGCATATGTCACAGCACCAGTCTGGCTAAAGCCCCCGTCACACGGTACCCGTACCCCTCTTGAAAGTGGACCCAACCCAGCTGTATATCCTCACCACCCTCACTCCCCCCACACAAACCATGCCCAACAGTAATCTTATTAAGTCATCTAATGCAGCCTCGCATTATTGGAGTGTACTGAAGGGCATCATGCTCGAGTAAATCTCAAGAAGACTGAGAAGGATCGATGGAAAAATACCTATTATGTCACTTTGGCACTTAATTTTTTACCAAAATATAACACCCCAGAAAATATTTTTAGCACATGCCTATTATTCCTAACTATTTCACTAATCGATTTAGAAATATATAGTATTCCTAGAATATTAATTATTTAATTTAATGGAATCCTTCTTTAAGTCGATAATAACTTTGACAAAGGCTTACTCTCTGAACATCTTATAAAGCCTAAAATACATTACCCATACGCATTCTTGAGATCGCTATTTATAAAATTTCAAAAAAATCAAAGTTAAAAAATTATAATGAAGCCATAAATGCAATAATCTAATTAAAAAACTTTAAACTGAATTTACAATTTTCAAAAAAAATGATTTAGTTAATCCATCTCCAGTTATGTCTGTTTTAGGAGAGTAACTATTCCATGCATATCCTGCATATACCCCTGATACCGTGTAGAGAACAAGGGCATAACAACTTTGACACATTGCCTTCGACATAGGGGGAGCTGAGAACAGAATTTATGGCGCTTAAATTGCAGTCATGCGCATGAGCGGCAACGATCCCGATCAGCCTTAACTTCACGTGGCTAACCCCTTCGCTGTGGCTGCGGCTTAGAGCGGATGTTTGGTGTCAAAACACTGCAGCGGCCCGATGCTGGATGCCTTTTCTCTGGAATTCTATACCGGACCCGGGTCCTGGCCCGTAATTTATGTAAGCGATGTGTTTGCCAGTGAAAACAAGAAGAACGCGCGATCGATGATCGTAAAAATAGTCCGGGCCCCATGTTGCTGTGCGTTGATGTTGCTTTTATCAATTTGTGTTAAGTTCGCTTCTAAGCACGGAGCAGGCATAGATCATAAAATGGCACCCCCCGGCATCCGATGGATGATGGTAGGGGATCGGCTTGGATCGGTTCGATCGGTGTGGATCGCCTTGGATCGGATCGGAGGGGAATTTACATAATTACCGCTGGCGGTGCTTTGGTGAGAGCCGACCAAACGTGTCAAAATGAAAAGTGTTGCATGATTAGCGAGTAAATTACAGCGGCCAGGCATAAATCTATCCCAGGCCAGTCCGCCAGGCCCGGAGATAATCAAATAAATGTAGCGATTAATAAAAGATGAAGATGCAACCGCAGTGGGCACAGATGGGGGCAGCGGGAGAGGCGAGGACCATCAACGGGGCCTGCTGGGATCGGGGTCTAGATCTTGGCCAAGAGTTCTGAACCAGTGCAGCTGCCTTGGATCGACTGGCGCCTCGAGCGTGCGAATTTCTGGCCGCCCGTTGTGGGAGGTGTGAAGAACGACCGCGGCCATGTACTGAGAGTGTATTCTGTGCCGGCGACTCCAGGAACTGGCCACCTCCAGCCCCAGGCCAGCGGCCGGGCCGACATGACACATTGTTGTTCGCGTAGCATAACTTGGTCAAAAAACGATGATCTTAGGATGCAGCCAATGGTCGATGCTGATGATGATGGAGGTGATGCCTCAGCCTGCAGCCAAACTCAAATGGAACCGGCTGCCAAGTGCACTGAGAGAAGAGATTAGGATAGGCTAAGTCTTAGACTTAATTGTTGGGTGTTTACTGATTTTTAAATATCTTCACTATATTGCTTTTATTAACTGGTCCGGCCTTACTTTTTTAAACGAACACAACTATCACTATTCAATTCACATTTGGTTCTCTTATAGTTTCAAAGTACTTATTTGTAAATAAGTTTTGCTTTCGAATTTTAAACTAGTTAAAGAAAAATACTTGCGCGTTTTCTTTCAAATTTGTTTAGTTCGAAATTAAATTTCTTCTCTGTGCCTCTCGTTATGCAGATCCCAGCGATAGATACGATTCCTTAACAAGTCTTCGCAGCTGAGGAGCCGGCGGGGGAAAGATGCCGTCACCGGGTGTTGTTAAGAGCAAAGTGTTGTTAGCCGGGCCCGGAATCGGTAATGTGTTCGTCACTTGTTCGCCAGTTGTTGCGTTTTAGCGGTGGTTTCGTATTACCGTTGCCCAGTCGGGACCCGGTCAAGGTCTCCCTTTCCGTGGCGACAAGTGTCCCCAAGATCGCAGAGCCAAGAACCAACTTTCATTGAGCAACTGCAGCGGGGACGGGTTTGCACTGCATATTACATATTGCACATTGCATTCCGATTCATCGAATCGCATTGAGCGGTGTGGAGTAAGAGTGGCGTGGAGTCGCGTCGCCTGCATTTCCTGTCGCATGAGCCACATAAATTAGTTTTCCATGTTCACTTGTCACTTGTATCGCCATTGGCCAGTTGAACCCGTTTGCCGGCCGTTGCGGGTGTCCATTCCACTTAGAATCCGCATCCGAGCGATTGCCCTTATCAGTCGCCGCCGAAGCCATCGCCGCATCCCCGGCACAATTTGCAATCAATTTTGGCAAGAAGGCACCTAATTGCTTTTGCGGTTTATTTATAGGGCCGCTTCACGCACCGCCCGGTTAAATGATATCAGAGTTTTCCTTATTAAGACGCGAGTCGGAAAAGGGAAACTCTCTGGTGTCGCAGCTCATTCCCAACTATGTTTGTAGTTCAAGTTTAAGCACCGAATTCCAAGGAGTTATCTTCGGCAGTCTAAACACTTTTACTCGCTTATCGCCATGACTATAAATTAGGGTCTCTGTCAACGCATTCTTTCGTTTTTCCCGCATGGAAATTATGCAAATCTGGCATTGATATATTGGGCAACGCAAGCCGCCAGATCTTCAGTTGTCTTTAGTGTATGCTCACCATTGGGCTGGCTCATTTCAGTTGTTTCCGTAGTGTAGCGGTTATCACGTGTGCTTCACACGCACAAGGTCCCCGGTTCGAACCCGGGCGGGAACATATCAGTAATTTTTTTTATTTTTTTTCTTTCGCTTGCAATTTGTATTCAATGCCAATTGACCCAACCTCCCAGTTTCCGCTGATGTAGTTGAAGTTCATATAATTAATTTTCTCTCAACCGCATTTACTTTTTATTTCGATTTAATGAGGCTGGTTTTATGAGCGTTTTCAGGTGTGTTGTATTTATAAACACACCGACCCTCAGCACGCACCGAACTTCAACTGCTTTTACGACTCGCAGCGTCCCGGCGTCACTCCCGGCGTCACTCCCAGCTCCCTGGCGTTTTTATGACTTTCCTTGTCGACTACCGCCACCCAAGGCGAAAGGTTGTCCAGAAATAGGACAGCGTCCTATTAAAGAAAGTGCTGTTATTGCTTAAATATGTTGCACGCAGCGCGTTTTGGGGGTTGCGTTAACAGACGGTGCACCATTCTAAATGGTTTGAACTTGACAGAGAAACTAGAAATTCGATGGTCCAGAAACTAGAATATATGTAAATGGTTTGAGTCATTTTTTTTCCGTCAAGGTTCAACTCCAGGAGTCAGCTGGAAACGATGTTTTTTTGTTATCCTTTTTGTCCCTAACAGTTTGGGTTTTGGTCATTTACTGCTTGTAGGTTTCCGTAGTGTAGTGGTTATCACGTGTGCTTCACACGCACAAGGTCCCCGGTTCGAACCCGGGCGGAAACAGATTGTAGGTTTATTTTAATTTTTATTTTATATATTCTTCAAAATTGTATATATAGTTGACATTTTTTTCAATAATCCATTATACCTTCAATTCGGTCAGTAAACTATACTAATATTGTAAGCTTTCTTTTGTTCATTTTTATTTATTTTGTAAAAAGCTCTCTCACTCGCTCTACTCATTTGGAGCTTTTTCGGATGCACATAAAGGGCTTAACTATTGATACACAGCTAACGGTGCGAAAGGCCTTCACATGGCAACTATGACATCGTACATACAACAGGGGATGTAGCTCAGATGGTAGAGCGCTCGCTTAGCATGTGAGAGGTACGGGGATCGATACCCCGCATCTCCAAGTTAATTTTTTTTATTTATTCTTGTCATAATGAAAGAGTTTTTTTTTGCTTTGGGAACATTTGCACATATCGCTTACCCAGAGTCTGGTCGGCTGATGGACATGCTCTCCCATCACCGGCGACATTTGTGTCCAATTATTTAGTAAATAGAATATCATGCCGGTTTACAACTCCATTTCACACGCTTTTCCAGGCGACTGGCCGAACCGGCTCGTTATGCAATGGCGTTGTGACTGTGACTCCTTGGCCCGTCTCCGCTTCCATTTCCCGGCGGCAGTGCGCGGCGTGGTCACCGCCCGGCAGACATCGCAGCTAATCCAATTAAGTGTATTCATCATATTCACGCAATGCAGGCCATGAACTAGAATTGTAACTAAACCTGACTCGGCGGAAGGTGGCGGCTAGCCATCGAGGGGTCCGAGAATGAGAATCGCGGATCGGGGATCGGGGATCGGCGAACGGGTATGACGGAGATTCTGACATTTCCGTCATGTCCGGATGATTGAAATCTGTTTAATTGAATTTAACTAAGGAATGCCTCAAGTTAAAAAAATAAAAAAACTAATAGTTTTTTTTTTGTTTCTCTTCTATTAATTAGATTATTTCTTCCAATGACATTGACCAAATATCTACTATGTTAATTGAAATGAGTTATTAATTAATTAATGAGTAATTCCTTAAATGGATAAGCCTCGATTAAAGTTAAAGCTACATATATTCCACACATGGAACTACAAATGCAGTTGGGCTGTTACATGACATGGCAATAAATTAATTTCACCGAAATTCAGTGGGCGTTCATTAATAAATCTATCTAATCTGCCACTCGATTTCGCTATATACTGCTAATGGCCACGGCATTGGCATTGATCAGGTGCAGTTGGTTGGACTGGGTGGCTGTTTGTGGGTATGCCCACACTGGATTGGTGTGAATCAGCCAAAAAGTCTTGGGGAGTATTCTCAATACGTCACGTAGACCTCGCAATCGTAAGTGCTGCCAAAAATATACATACTATG
Source organism: Drosophila ohnishii (assembly GCA_018905755.1). Taxonomy (NCBI): domain Eukaryota; kingdom Metazoa; phylum Arthropoda; class Insecta; order Diptera; family Drosophilidae; genus Drosophila; species Drosophila ohnishii. The sequence goes on along the minus strand of JAEIII010040120.1, from coordinate 540 downwards.
TGCATATGTTATTCACATCAGCAAATTTAAAAATAATGAGAACTGTTAATCAAATTAGAAAGAAAACGTGATAAAATAACATAAATAAAATAACATATAGTTAGTAATAGAGAATACTTTCATCAACATTTAAAGAAGAATGTAGAGTCCAGGTCCCTTTAAAGTTTGTGATTTAAACAAATAATTGTCCTTTAAATTTGTGTCATCACTTAAGAAATACATAAAATAAATGTTAAATATTGAATATCTTTATCACTTTTACCTCAGAAAAGATGCAAGTAATTTGGTGACGCGTTTTAGTGAAAGGAAAAACCTCGAAACAAAATGCAATCTTAGCTTTTGGGGGCATACTCCAGATAGAAATTATAGCGGTCATTAGCTGGTGGCAGCAAAAAAACCAAAGGTAAACAAAAACAACGCTCTTCGTGACATTGTGGGCAGCCAAAGCCACCTTGCTATAAAAATAAATACAAATGTACATATGTACACAGAAAAAATGGTAGAACGAAAAAATCAAGAATATTTTTCTTGATTTTTTCG
>JAEIII010040118.1:0-24502 GCA_018905755.1 Drosophila ohnishii | reverse complement strand
CTTTTTATATATATTAGGCTGTTGTCAGTGTTAGTGTTAGCGGTAGATCCTTTGTTGGCTGCTGCTGGCATTCCAACCGATATTATAACTCCATATCCCTGGCCTCATCCTCACTATAATCGGACATACTCGACTCACTGTCGCTGCTCTCACGCTCCTGCTGCGCTGCCCGCAACGCATCTTCGGTGGCATAACGCTGCACATAGTCCGCCACCTTGCGATGATACTCCTCCGGCTCGTGCAGGTACAAAGCGGCCGCATCCCGATTGAGCGGATCGACCGGGTTGGGATATGTGAGCAGCTGGGGCAAGAACGATTCAAAGATGTTCGATAGATCGTACAGCGCAGTCCAGGCCTGATTAATCACATCCAAACAAACGGTCCCAGAGGACTCGTCAATATTCGGATGATAGATCTTGTTCACAAACCCAATGCTGGGCGATTTGAAGGGATAGTTATCGGGCAGGTAGACGCGCACCTTCCACACGCCGCCCTCGTACGGCGTCTCTGTGGGTCCAAAGAACTTGACATGGAACTCGTTGAGGCCGCCCAGGATGGTGACCTCGTGCTTTGATTCGATCAGCTTGATCACATCGTTGTCCATGCGACGCTTTCCGGCACTCGGCGAGGACATTTTTGTAGGTTACGTGGGATGGGGACTGGGAGCTGGGACTTGAAGTTGGGCTTTTGATTGGTTTTGGTTTTGATTTGGTGTGGAGTCGTCGTTGTCTTTTTTTTTAAGGCTAAGGCGGTATATTTTTGTTAAGGTATATTGCTATTATGGTTCCTCTGTCCACTTCCTGGTGCTCTTCGTCGTCTGCTGCTCCACCGCTGACTGCGAACGCATCCGCATCCGTCAACTCTCACTGGCAGGGTCCAGAGCGAAAGAGGAAGTACTGTCGCTGCCTGCAAGAGGAAACAAAAAACTTGTAAGAATGGGCATTCTGAGGAGTATCTTAATATATTTCAAATATATTAAACAATATAAAAAAATTAAATTGATAAATAAAAAGCAGATAAACATTGATTTGTAGTAGTCTTCTGTTTTGTTTCAAACTTGAAAGTATATACAAGTTATTAAGAATAAAATAATAGTCCAAAAACTAGCTTAGTTTTCTTTCGACAACGAACTTCTGTCGTTTTAAAATGTTGCCTACTTTACAAAATACCCTGATAACACATGAACAAAAAAGGCGCGAAATACACAGCCTTGAAATATACATACGTCCTTGTTTCTATTTGGTAGCTACCCCTTAGTAAGCCTTAGTGAGCTTCCAAATTCGAAGGTAGTTTCTGAATTCTACTCAAAATTCGATTCTAAATCGAAAATATTCGCTTTGACTTTCGATTATAAGCCATTCCTCTTCCGATTCCTGTTCCGATACGATCTAAAGGATGTCGCGTTGCCTTCTGAGTTGCTCAGTTATCTATATATATATTTATATTCATGGTTATGTAGGTCACCAAGCTGAGCGAATCTCTTCAGCACTCACACACACACCCAACACACTGGTGGAAATGCATACTTGGCCTAAATGAGGAAACTATGTCAGCAATCTGTGACGTCGTAGCTTAAACCACTCTCTCTCTCGCTACCTCTCTACCTCGCTCCCAACTACGTCATTGCCATTTGCAAAAATTAGTTGTCCTTCGAAAGGATCTGCTAACCGGAATTATGCTGCATACTTTCGGGATACCGTTAAGCTCGCCAACCGTTGCCCTGGGTGATGCCGTTTCAATTTCAATTTTCTTTTCCAGTGGGGCGCGAAAGGAGCGAATGGAGTGGAGTGAAGTGGGGGCGATGACGGGCTCAGATGGTTTGGTGGCTGTTGTTTTCAAACAAGCTCAGCTGTTTAATGTTGTTGCTCGCTCGAAAGTCAAACAGCAAGAGAGAAAGAGAGAAAGGCGCGAGAGAGAGGTGGGCTTGTGTGGGAGAGTGGGCATGAGAGAGCAGACGAGAGAGAGGCCCCACAATCATCTTGAAATCAACAAATGTACCGTGGGCCTCAATGAGGTGGTAGCAGACATTCCTTTTGGCCAGACTTATGGCTCAATTTAATGGCTCAATTTAATTAAATGTTGGAGTTTAATCTTACAAAATGTGTTATCATTCAATAGGGCTTTTATACAATGTTTCAATACAATAATTTCAGCTTTAAAAAATATTAAGAAGGTTATCCCTGGAATTACAAATAAAAATGTGAAATTGGAAAGGGTTTGAAATTAAAAGCTGGCCCTTGACTCGATCATATTCAGTTAGGTGACAAAATTGATCCACAGTGCCATCTGCCTACTATCCCCCATTCCGCGCTGGCTCTCTCTCTCTCTCTTCATCGCCTTTGCATCACCCACTTCTCCCGCTCTGGGATGAGCTAATTCTGCTGTTACTTCGCTCTCCACTCTCTTGCACTTTGCTTGTGGTGCTTTTGCTTGTACCCGAGCTCCCCCGTCTTCCCGTCTCTTTCTCGCCCCCCATCACATCAAAAATCTTTCCGTTTCTGTCTTTGCCACGGTTTGGCTTCGTTAGTTTAACAAATTGTGAAATTCTCTTTCGATTTCTGTATAGCCTCCGACTCTGTGTGTGCATCTGTGTGCGTATGTGGAGAATTACTGTTGTTGTGGCTTCACTGTACGCAATAAGCGAGGTATTACTGTTTGGGCTCCATTTTGCCCTTGCCGTCGCTATTACTATTGGCTTTGCTTTTTGGTCTCTGAGTGTGCGAGAATGATGCGCCCACATGGAATATCAACAATAACAAAAAACAAAAAAAAAAATGAAAATAAAAATAAATAAATGCGAGTCAGCTGCAATTTGAAAGAACAGTGTTTGTCGCAGCAAATTTCTATTTAATAATTATTTAAATTTGAAAAGCACAGAAAGAATATCGGAGCAACGTTTCTTATCAAAACCACACACACACTGCACACACAAACTTACGTTCAGCTTTTTTGAGTTATGAAAAACATAGTTATACATTTTGGTTATTTACTTGCAACTGCTGTGTTCGTTGGGGCTGTTATTGTTGCTGCTGCTGCCTCTCCGCCTCCCTTATGCATATAGGAGCTGCTCTGTCTGTGTGTGTGCGTGTGTGTTTTCGCTCGTTTTGTTGTCTACTTCAACTAGTTACTGAAAATTAACTGGCAACAGAGTTTCGAGCCCCCAAAGCAGAAAGCAGAAAGCAGCGCACGTTGGAGCAACGCCAGCAGAGGCAGAGCCAGAGCCAGCATGAAGCAGAGAGCGACAATCAGGAGAGCAAGCGCAAAGCAGAGAGTGCGAGGGAGTGAGGGCGTCAGGGAGCGGGAAGAAAAGGGGGGTCGCGATGCCAGTGCAGTACTACTCCCCACCCCAGTCCGTCCGCTCCCTCGCACGCCCAGGCAAAGCCAAATCATAATAACAAAGCGATGGGCAGCAGAGAGGGACAGCGACCGAGAGCAGAGAAAAGAAAACCAAAGCAAAGTGAAGCAAAGCAAAGAAAAGCTATAATCAAGGACAGCTGTAAAATGCAGCAAGGCAAAGCCACAAAAACAAAAGCAAAGAAAGAAATGAGGAATAACAGCAGGGCAACGGATAGGATGGAGAGGCCAAAGCCGAAGTGGCGATGCCCTTCAAAAGTGCACGTGTGTGTGGGGCCTAGCAACAAAAGGCCCACCGCACATCACAATTGAACGAGGTCAAATGCAACGGTTTAGCGAAGGGGTAAAAATAAAGCCAAACCAAATCAAGGCAAAGCCAAAAACAAAGCCAAAATTAGGGAGACATCTTTGGAGGTGTTTTTGCAACACACACTGGCATACACACAATGCCTATTGGGTCATTGACTGCCAGTGTGCGAGAAGGGACAGTTACATGTTTTTGTGGGGCCAAAAATTTAGCAAATGAGTTTTTACTCCGCATTTCAACACATTTAATTGTACGTGGTGATAAGATTTTTAAAACGCAAAAGCAAAGGAGCGGGGCGGAGGAAAGCACACAACGCAATAAGCAGGCCAAAAGCAAAGTGCGTAGTTTTCGGGGAGGTGGAGTGGGGGGTGCTGCGGTGCGCGAAAGGGATGGCAATAACACAACAAAGAAATGTTGCACTTAACGGTAGTTAAAGAGCACGACCAACACACCGATAGGGCATTTGACTAACGGGAAAAAACCGAAATAGAGTGAAAACCAATTGGCAAAGTCAGCGCAATTGACATGCATTGCAAATCGAAGTTTGCTTTTGATTTGCGAAATTAGAAGGATAGAGCGAGGTGGGAAGAGGAAAGGCTGGTAGTGGGTGCAAGTGGTAATGGAAGTGGAAGCGGGACGGAGATGGAAAACATTCACAGCTGTGCGGGGGTCAAGCTGCCATTGTTGTTGTCGCATTCTCACACACACCCAGACTCAAGCGCGCACAGACACAAAGAGGCTTTTACTCATATGTATTATACATAAATGTACATATATGAAATGCAGTAATTCTATTTTTCATCAAACAATTATACATACATATACACACACGCACTCGCGTGTATTTGTGTTTCTGTCGTATATTCTGTACCTTTTTATTTTGATTTCTCTTTTATGTGTATTTCTGTGCTCGCGGTGCTGTATATTCTGTTGTTGTTTTGCCGTTGTTGCTGACTCCTCCGTTCTCGCTGCTTTGTTGTTGCTGTTTTTGTAGTCGCGGATGCTGATGGCGGCCGCCTTCGATTTTTACGCTTTGATACTTCCTCTCCACATTGCCTTTTGCACCGATCGCGATCTGTGCATTTTCTTGGTCTTTGCTTCTTCCTCCTCCACCAACGCAACTAGAGCCAGGGTGACCGCGCCGATAACGATAGGAAAATACCACCCAGCCAAAAAATACCATAATACACAATTTTCAGCTCAAATACACACACTTTTAGTATTTTAACAACTCATATTGTTCAAAGTCTGAAATTATAAAATAAAAATATAACAAGAATTTATGTAAAAATAAATAAGTGTGATTACCCGGAAATTTGTAGGCTAACTCTTGGTTGTTAATTCTCGACTTAAAATAAAAAAATAAAAATTTGGCGGTATATACTATATTGACCAATGAATATTTAAAATACCAAAAGTTCAATCGATTTCATGCCCGATTCATCGATAAGCTCAGTATTTTCGCAAACATAGATTTACTTGCAGCCGATGATTAACTTTACTAAAAGACTAAGTTATTACAAAAAAATTAAGCCGTAACGGGTTACATTAATATATACACTTTTCCGAGACCACTTTTAGAGCTTGTGCAATATTAAATTATGTTACAAAATAATTTAAAATGTTCCCAGTGTGGCGCCCTGGTTCAGCCAAGTTCCAGTATATACTGCTCCCCGTTTCAGTATATTTCTGCGATCCCGTTGGTATTTCAGCCACGGTCTGGCAACGGTTCTCGGTTGTTAGTTGTTGTTGGTCAGTTGTTTTTCGCGCTTTGTTTTTTTTTCACCATCGCGACACGGCATTTTCGTTTGGGCCAAGTCAAGACAAGCGGCGTCCATTTCGACCACTTTTTATGGCCCGCAGTTCTTAATCTTATCGGAACTCAAAACGCGGGCGATGAGTCGAAGCACAGAGTGTAATTGAATTTCGGCTAACGGTTTCGGCTTCGATTTCGATTGCGGTACTTTTCAGTGTGCAGATCTCGGGATTAGTTTTGTTTCGTTTTTGTGTCTGTGTGTGTGTCATTTCTGCCCACCGATCCCGGCCAGAACCGAACCATGCCCGTGAAAACTGTGAACCGCCAGCAGAGCCAAACACCCGCCCAGCAGCTGCAAATGCAGCAGCAGCGGGACGTGGAAAATGGCCTGTACCCCACCATTCCCCCCGAGCGACGTTCGCCCCCCGCACGACCGCCGACGCTGCGCCAGGACACCATTGACATGGAAGAGATCCCGCTAAACCAGACCCACTCCCAGGAGCCGGAGGATCGGCGCAAGATGCGCGAGATATTCGACAAGGTACAGTGGCAAGTCCCCTTTTTCATGAAATTCCGCGAAAACTGCACAAAATGCACAACTGTAATTATAACAGCCGGCCCGCACTCGCAACACACACATGCACACACGTACGCTTCGCTTAGCGGTGAATGAAGTTGCTTGTGTTTTTGGCTTTGTCTGTCCGTCTTCTTCTCGCCCTTGGTGAAAGTTGCCTTTGGCGGTGAATCATCTGCTAGCATCGATCCGCTAGTGCTGCGCTCTTCGCACTTCCTAGAAGAAGAGAAAAATAAAGCCCCACCTTAACCCATTAGCGGGCACTGGTCGAGGAACGGGACACACGCACACGCTCCTTGAAAAAATTGTATTTTAATTGACACGGTAACTCGGTAGGGAAAAAGCCACCCCCGAAAAACACAACTCACAAAACAGCGAACTGTTCACCTGAGATTAACTGATATTTGGTAATTTTTTTGTTTCTAGGGTTTTTATTTTAAAAATACTTTAAAAAAAAAGTTCGATAAATATTTTAAAACGTGACTTGCAGCTTTAGCAATTATGAATTCTTTCTTTAAAATAATTTTCAAAAATAAACTATAATTTAAATATTTGAATTCCTTGAGACAATACCATTTCAAAAAACATTCCCTACTGCCTTCTTCCATGTCGTTTAAATAATTTTTAACAATAAATTCCACTTGTTTTTATTTTTTTGATAGGGCTTAACCCATCACTGGCCCCTCTGTCACTCATTTTTGCACCTCGTGTGTGTGTCAGCATTATGTTTTTATGAGCTACCCATTTTATTAAATTTTTTTTTTTTTAGCTGCACTCTGTTTTCTTAACATTGAAAACTCTGGCAGTGAGTTTTCTTATCGTGACAGAGGGGCGGCGAATAAAAAAAAAGCAACACAAATAACCGGTTATAAATTATTGTTTGCTCGCTTTGAGTTCTGTCTTCGCTTCTCGCGTGTATGTTGCTGTCTGTCTGTCTCTGTGAGTGTGTGTGGCGTGGCGTTAGTCACTTAACCCCTCACTGACCACCCACCGCCCACCTGTTGGCATTGGGGATTTACTGGCTAATTTCTGGATCTCTGAGAATTCGGAGAAATATCTGTATTCCGGTCCCAAGGGTTCCATTATTCGTATTCCCATTGGAATGCAGAGAGCGTTCAATGGCCCTGCGGCCACAACCAGTTGTTGTTTTTCTGCTGCGGTGTTAATTAACGCAAATGAAATAGAGTCTCTGAGGGGGGAGCGGCTATATGATTAGCATACTTTCCAAAATTCAATCTAATTCTATAGCCGCCTGGAAATCGGACACATTCCTGTGTTCTAGCTCCTCTTTGCTGCTCGCAATCTTATCTCGTCGCTGGTTCTCTTGCTCCAAACATTCAAGCTTCCATTCAATAGTCGCAATCTATCCATGATATAACTAAAATACACATGGAAACAGCAATATTATGTGAAGTTTTTGAGCATAAAATCAATGATTTGCGATATAGAAAACATATAATGATAAGCCTGAAATTTTAAAGCTATAAAAGAACATCGTTTAGGCAGGAGAACCATTAGGTATCTTGAAGTACCACGCCCTTTCTTTATAATAGCACATAATTTTGTTATAGATTCATTAAAAATAAATAGCTAGCTTATCTAAATAATGTAAGTAATCCCTTTTATAGACTTGACTTGAAGATATAATTATTTTAATAGTAATTTAATAATATTACAATTATACAATATGTATAAACTATATATTTTAGCTGAAAATAGTTTAATATTTCTGAAATATCATGTTGATATGAACCTGAATACCATACGCTAGATGATATATATATTTTACCTGGAGTGACTGCAATAACTAACAGGTGACAAAGCTTCAATCCTCCTCCCCAGACAAAGCGCTTATCGTCGGGGATGGATGGCATGGTATGGATGGGTGCTCCAAGTGTGACTTTATCTAATTTTCCACAGTGCTGCATGCATGTATAGCATATAAAATATATGTACCATATATCTATATAGTCGAGAGTCAGCTCTCTCTGTTTTTAAGTGCGAACATTGACATTTTGCTGGGGGTTTTGCTTGCTCTTTGTCTTTGTCTTTGCCAGTTTCTGTCATTTGTTCTGGGAAAACATTTAATAACAGAATTAGATAGATTATTTATAATACAAGATATAGTCATACTTTTGCCTAAGAAAATCTTCCTTATTGGTAAAGGTACATCCAAAACCACCTCTAAGTCATATTCCAAACATTTCTAGGCAAGGTCAGTGGTCAGCTTATCTGAAAAAGTATTATTTTTTATGGCTTACAAGGCTATCAAGAACGTTATCCATATATGGGGTGGTAAATAATGATTTTGGAATTGAAAAACTAAACTCTGATTATTAGTAATTAAACTGCTAACTAAATGGGAGAATATATTAACAGAAATTATTCCAGGGAAAAGAAGTTAAATATTTAAAATTAAATAAGTAGTATCTTAAATCACTCCAACTTGAGCTCTTTCTTATAGTTTCAATGATTGTACAACTATAGTCACTGCCAATGAGTTTCGCTTTGTTTTCGATTAGCCCCGTTTTTGGCCAGAGCCTAAGTTTCTCGTTTGGATCCGTTGCATTCCTGGCCTTTTATGGCCACAATTACCTCACATGCCACAACATGTGTTGCAAGCTGAGGCAATCAATCCTCTAGACAAAAATCAATCAAGAGGCGAGGATCTGTAGCTTCTGTCTATATATTTTCTATGAAAGCTATCGCACTTGGAGGGTTGCATTTTTCACTGTATAATTTGGTGTGAATTCAGAGCTCGGCTTCGGAGGATGGATCAAAGTAGCTGGAATTATTGACTTCCTCGACATCCTGACCTCCCAGCAGCCCCAGCTGTGACCCCTTCTCCTCCAGTTCCCTCACCAGCTTCAGTTCCTGCTCCAAATGCCGGCGCAGTCGCATCCGAAGGCACAGACGCAGTTGATGCCGCGAACGCTTGGGACTACCCAGCTGGCGGATGAGCTTGGTCATGACCATGCCCGTTGTGCTAAAACGCCAAGGACGTTGCTGCTGCTTCTGCTGTTGTTCTTGGGGTTGAGCTAACTTCCGCTTGATCTTTAAACGGTTCGGGTATTTGGTAGCCTGGTCCTTGGCTGTGATGAAACTCACCGCCACCAAGACAGTGGTCATGGCCAGGTAAATTGCCATTACGGTGAAGAAGCCGGACGACTCCTGCAAGGCATCTTCTTCTTGGTTCTTCGTCGACGACGGCGGGGAGCAATCGAAGGACGCCGTTGCCGCTGGTAACCAGCCCAGCACGCTGGTGACATAGCGGGTCATCTGAGATAGTTGGGCCATCTCTTGGGAGGTTTGGAAAGTTATATATTTGTATAGCTTTGCTTTTATTTGTTTTTAAAACCTAAATTCTTTGAAAGAAATCAATTCTAGTCTGGGCCAAGTATTTGTGTACATTTAAATTCTGTGGAAAATTGACTAAAGAAAGCCTTAAAGTCTCAAGTTCAAGTTCTGCATCATCTGGAATCATAAAATATATCAAATTTCCATTTTACAGCGAACAAATCTGATTATTGACTATTTAATCTAGACTCTGGCCAAATATTTGTTTATTTTATTTTATTTTATTTAATTCTAAGGAAAAAATTCTATTAAAAGGTAGGCTAATGTTTTTAAGGTTTAATTCTGATATTTTTAAAAGGCCACAAAGTTCGAAATGTAATTATTGCAATTATCTTAAAATAAAAACAAATTGTATTGCGTTATGTATCTTGTTTGTTGTATGGTCTGGTCTTTAATTAAAAGCTTTTTAACTTCACAGTAAAACTTACTTCTTCCGATTCCTGACTTGGCTGGGTGGCGGTATGAATATTTGCCTTAACCGGGGCCCTATTTCTGAACTGGGATGGATGTCAGGTTAATATAGATCCCCTATGACACCTTGCTCCATGACATACCGGGTTTCAATGCCAACTAACATGAAAGGTTATAGCAAAAATCCTTCTTAGTATTTTCTCAATAGGCATATTAAAAGCTTTATAACTACCGGCTTACTATTAAGATATTCTACTACATAAAATATATTAAAAGTTTTCAATATTTACAGCACGACTCCGATAGAGATGGCCTCATCAATACCCATGAGCTGAAGGAGCTAATCTCTGACGGCTACTGCCGGGACATACCCGCCTATATTGCCGCACAGATCTTGAAGCGCAGCGACCAGGATAACGATGGCCATCTGGACTTTGAGGAATTCTATGGCATGTCGTTGCACCACAAGTGGATGGCACGCAACTTGCTGGCCCGCTACTGTCGTTATGTGGTGCCGCCACCCAAGCCACTGGAGGGTGATGAACCCGATGGCGCCTACGAGAAACAGATGTCCATTTGCCCGCCACCGCTCACCATGGTCATCTTCTCGATTATCGAGATCATCATGTTCCTCGTGGACGTCATACACTTTCAGTGAGTACGGCCTCAGTGTTTCGTAGAATTTTTAATGCAAACTATTAAAGATATATGATATCATAGGGAAACTTTAGTCGGAAAACTATGTAGCTGAGGGGAGAATGACTTTTTTTTCAGTTGAATTTATGGTTGTATTGTTTTAAGTAGTATTGAGTTTCCCAAGCCTCTGAGACATGGATAAACAGTAATTTATATTTAGATATATATATATGATAAATACGGTGATTAAGACTGCTTTTCCGATATTTTTTTATGCACTTGAGGGGTACTTTAATTTTAATCTGAACCTACTAACTCAGTGAAGGAGTCATTTCCGACCCTATAAATCTTTTATATTCTTGATCAGCATCAACAGCTGAGTCCATTTTGCCATTTTTCAAAGAAAAAAAAACTCAACATTTTTTCAAAAATTTTTAAGGGGTTGTTACATCGTTAAAATTGTCAATTTTTTTTTTTTTTTTAATTTTGTTACATTGTAAATGTTGTATGCAGATTTATTAATCTATTAAAAACTAATAAAGGATAGCTTTCCAAATTAAATTTAATGCATTTTTGGCTTAGTTATGATATTTTAATTCATCGATTTATCATATAAAAATATGTATAGATAAATATTTAAAGAATCCAAATATTTCCGGTCTTCTTGAAGGGTTTTATAAATTTATTTTGTGAAGGAATCATTTCCGACCCTATAAACCATATATATTCTTGATCAGCATCAACAGACGGATTTTTCTAGCCATGTCTGGAGCAACAATTTTTTTGATCAATTTTTTCAAAATTTGATAAGGGGTTACATCGTTAAAATATTCAAAAATGATCAAAATTTCTCATTTTTTAAAATATTAAATTCAGTATGCAGATTTATTAAACTATTAAAAACTAGCTCAGAACTGTTTGCCAAATTGAATTTGATGAATTTTTGGCTTAGTTATTAAATTTTTAAGCTTTACTCTTTCCAAAAATAATTATCAAATATTTAATATTTATCTTACCTTCCGCCAGGGACGACCCCAATCACCAGGACAACATTGGGGAGAGCACCAGTGGACCTGCAGCGACACTGTTCATCTACAATCCCTACAAGCGCTACGAGGGCTGGCGCTTCGTCAGCTACATGTTCGTCCACGTGGGCATCATGCATCTGATGATGAACCTGATTATCCAGATATTCCTGGGCATTGCCCTGGAGCTGGTGCATCATTGGTGGCGCGTGGCGCTGGTCTATCTGGCCGGCGTTTTGGCTGGCTCCATGGGCACCTCGCTGACCAGTCCGCGTATCTTTCTGGCCGGAGCATCCGGAGGAGTGTATGCATTGATCACAGCGCACATTGCCACGATTATAATGGTGAGAGACAGCACTAACGATTATAGAAATGATTCATTTAACAAGTTTTTTATTCACAGAACTACTCGGAAATGGAGTACGCCATTGTCCAGCTGCTGGCCTTCCTGGTCTTCTGCTTCACCGATCTGGGCACCTCGATATATCGCCATTTGACCGATCAATACGATCAGATCGGCTACGTGGCGCATTTGTCCGGTGCCGTGGCTGGATTGCTGGTGGGCATCGGGGTGCTGCGCAATCTGGAGGTGCGGCGTTGGGAGCGCATCCTCTGGTGGGTGGCCGTCATTGTCTACTTTGCCCTGATGACCACTGGAATTATTATACACATCTTTGTGCCCGACTACTTTCCCAAACAGGAGTACAACTAGTACTAGCCTAGACCCTTAGCCCTAGCCCTAGCCTAGACCATGTCCAAAGTGCACTTCGAGCGCTGCAGGCGTAATTTATTATCTTACTCCTTGCCATGGCAGAGCCTCACGCACAGCACAGCACAGTCCGTCTCTGTGTGCAGTGTGCTTCGTATTTATATCTATCTGTATCTATATATATTTATATATATTCTCTCGATCCACATGACGCAACGAAATGTGGCAGCTGCATTTGTCTTGTGCATTTCGCCAACTATATTTTTTTTTCTACTCTTACACTGAACAACAAACATTATTAACGTGGAGATACTTTTAAAGCCAGTGTACTGTACTGTATATTTTTGGAGATTTATTATTAAGATTTTATATTTAATTGCAATAAAAAAAAGAACACAACCTTTTTGTATGGAAAAAGAAGCTCTGAGAAACTTTCTGGGGGTAAAATGAATCCTCCACCAAGCTGCAAAGTGTAAAAATAAGGGATCCTCTCGATCCTCTTCAATCTTTGTCCTTCGGGGTATATAAATTCTTGATTTCCTTTTGATTTTAGGTTAATTACACCATCGTCTTTATTAGTTTCTTTTTTCTTTTGTTTTTTTTATTATACATTCATTGCTTTTACTTTTACACAGCATTGCTGTGGCGTCTTAGTTTATTAATAAACTAAGGTAAACAAGGTTTTCCAGGTGTTGGATCTGCCCAGACCCACCTCGAGGAGGCGGGCCAAACAGGAACGAAATAAAAGAAAAAATCAAAATTAAAAAATTAACCTCCCATTTTCGACTCGCTTAGTGTGTAAGGTGATGATGGCTCGTGAAGACTCAGTCTTGACTTTCTCTGCTACTGGGTTTATGTGTGGATGATGGGGTTTCTCATTACTTAACTAACTTAAACAAATTCCTGCTCCTCGGGCTAGGTGCTCTCGGTGACGCCGGGCTTGAGGAACTGCACATTTGTGGTCTCCGACATGGCCACCTTGGCCACCGATTGATACCCAGTGGGCATCATTTCGTTGAGTATCGCCTCCAGACGCTCGACGGGCAGAAAGGCCACGCACTGGGTGTGCTCCTCCTCCTGGCAGTTGTCTTCCGGCGAGCAGTGATTGAGGGCATCGCCATAGGGTATGCCTGGCACAGGACGCTGCACTGGTATCACGTTCTTCTGGGTTCCCTTGTACAGATTCTCAGTGGCACTCAGCAGCTGGGTAACCAGGACCAAACGAAATACCGCCAAGTGATTCGAATTATCCCTGATGGCCTGCATAACGGCATTGGTCATGGTGGCCGTATTGTGCAGGCACTTGGGCGCCAGCAGTAGATGCGTCACAGTTCTGCAGCTGGCAAGGAGTTGACCAAATCCACTGTCCACATCCACGTTGATCAGCTCGAGGCGTTGCACGCCGCCAGCTAGGGACAAACCACGCAAAATCTCATCCACCGGGAACATAGCCATGGCCCGATGATCGTTCTCAATGCGAACCGTGTGCAGGGCCTTCAGGCAGGGCAGCACCTCGCGTCCGAGCTGCTCATGGTTTAGGTACTCACAGGAGCCCAGTCCCAAAACCTGCAGGCGGGTCATCAGCTTCAGTTGCATCAGGTCCAACTGCTGCAAATTGGACACACCACGGATGCTCAGTTCAGTGAGGTGGCTCAAGTTCTGCACGGCGTTTATGTGGAGTGCCTGGGCCTTCGGATGCGTCATGTTAATACGCAGCACACGCAATTTCCGCATCCTCTCCAGCCGGCCCAAGTGCAGGTGGGAGCTCACACAGGTCGTTCGCAGTTCTTGCAGCTGCGGCAGGCTAGTTAGGACCAGCTTTAGGAACTCATTGGTGGTGGCATCGGTGCGCAGCGAGCGCAATGACTTCAGTATGCGCAATTCACCCGTAAAGCGCAGCTTTGGCGTGGTCATAATCACGCCCATCATGTCCAGCTCGCGAGTGCGATGGCGGGCCATTTCCGTAAGCAATTTAATCCAATTGCTGACATACGTATCCCGCAGTATGACCTTGTTCCAGACGCGATTATCGCGACTAACCATGGCCCAGGTAGTGCACACCCGCGATATGGTTACACGATCCTGAGGGGAGAAACAAATATGGCTATAAATCTATTGAAAAATCTGGGGAGAATTATGTGCTACTTACCTTCATGTTCAGGGTTTTCATTACGGCAGCCAGCACATTGACCCCAATGTGGGCATCGTTCAGGCTTATGGCCAACGTCTGGCCCATTCGCTTATCCTGGATGCGCTTCCTGTAAATCCGATCGTAGCTGGTCAGGTCCGGCAGGCGTGGCACCCTGTATAAAGTTAAAAATTCCCTCAAAAGTTAGTTTAAGGCGATTTTAAAATTCCCATTTTTGGAAGGGAACCGACTCACAGTTTCACAAGTGGAGGCGGCGGTGGACCACGTACAAAAATAGCCTTGCGTCCACCAATTACCACCACATCCATGTCCCTCAAAGGACGATACTCCTGCTCCTGCTCGTCAAAGAGGTTAGACGGTGGCATTTGCCCCGGCAGCTCTATTTCCTCGGCTATTTCCATGGCGCTGCCACTGCTACTGGGAGTATCATCATTATCCTCTTCGGTGTCGTCAGAAACCTCAAATACATTCATTGCTGGAACCACAGGTGGGTGCAGCTGCTCGATCTCAGACTCCCTTTCCTTCTCCGGCTTGAGGGTCAACCCCTCGCTGCTGGACACCTTGTACACCTTGCTGTAAGTGGACATTAAGGTTCATCTATGTGAGATCTAAAGTAGCCGCCACCTACCTTTGCTTGCGCGACACGGCGGCTGCCGGATTCCCACCATTGCTGGACAATGCACTACGCACTTTCCCCTTCACCGCCGCCGTGGAGGTCCATCCCTCGCTGGGTGGACTGGCACCCTTTGGTACCTTGGGCTTGGGCACACGCTTTCCGGTCACAGCCAGCTCCTCCTGCGACGCCTCGTTCTGCTTGGACCGGTACAAGGCAGGTGTGGCGCGACGCACTACCTCATACTGGGGACCGACCTCCTGTGATACACGTTGGAAGCAGAAATGTTGTATGGTCAGATCGCCCTCCAGAAGGGGTATAATATCCTCGCGGGAACGCAGTTTCCGACCACTGGGTGAGATGAAAAAGACGTCGCCGGTGCGACGCTTGGGATTGCCCAGGCTGGGCAAGACGAGTTCACGACGCCAGCCGTAGGAGAAGGGCAGGCGGTAAAACTCATCGGTGGCCTTAAGCTTCACTGTGGTCAGCATGGTGTTGTTGTTGTTGGGCGGCAATTTCAGCTTCACTTCGCTGGGAGAAGGCTCATCCAATCCTAGAGAAGGTGGCTCTGCTACGCTTAGAAGAGGAGGCCCTTCTACGCTTAGAGAAGAAGGCTCTGCTACGTCTAGAGGGGGAGTCTCCGCTACGCCTGGAGGATCAGGCTCTGCTACGCCTAAAAGAAGAGGCTCCGGTACGCTCGGAGATGGCACCTCAGGCTTTGCTACCCTTGGAGAAGACACCTTGGGCTTCACTGAATTAGGATAAGGCGCCTCGGCCTTGGTTACGCTTGAAGACGGCTGCGAATTGGTCTCCTCCTCTTTGCTCGGCTCCTCCTTCTTGGCCACAGTTTTTGGTGCCGCCAGGTTGTCATCAATCAAAGAGTCTTGGCTCTTAGAGCGGCTGGTCGTCGCCTGCTCAATCTTAGGTGGCGTATCTTGAATCAGAGACATGGAACGAGACAAGGAACGGACAGGCGGTGGAGGTGGCTCGTTTTTCTGGCGTTTGGACAAAGGCGGCGCCAGTTGATCCTTCTTTTTAGCAGCCTTCTTCTCATCAGGATTCACCTCCTCTTCCTCCTGCTTGTTTTGATTTTCTAGCTGGCCGCCTTGACGCTTGCCACCGAGACTCGAGGTGCTAGAATCAGCAGCAACCTGTGGCTGTGGCTCCTTAACATCTTCTTCAACGTTCTTTTCCTAGAGGGGGTAACAACAAAAGCGGTAGAAAAGGTCAATGGTTAGTGGTTGGTGTGATTTTCCCCCGGCTCAGAGCATGTGTTTGAGGTGTCCACCTGGTTGCCTAGCTCTGTGATTGCTGTTAGGGAGCTTACACGGGGAGTGGCTGCTGCTGCTGTTGCGTCGCAGTTGGAACTGTTACTAGCTGTAGTCGTTGTTAGATTTGTACTAGTTGTGGTGGGTGGTGGTTCATGTTCAGGTACTAGTCCTGTTTCTGGTCCTGGTGTCAGATTCCTATTCATTTCAGAGTTGGGAGACAGAGAGGACTCGATCGGCGATGGAGATGTTGCTAGCGACTGCGACTGCTGCTGCTGCGGCTGAGGATTTCGAGTCGGCTCTGCTGCTGCGGCTGCTACTGCTGCCTCCGATCCCTGTGCCTCTCTGGGGTACACCATTAGACCACGTCTGCTTAGGGCCCGCAGCTCGTCAGACGTCTGGATATGGATATGGTTGTTGGTCGAGGTTGAGGCGAGTTGAGATTGCAGACGGAGTCGGAGTTTGAGGCGGAGACGGGCACAGGATACATACAATAATACAGAACAAACAAAATCATGTCCGCATCCTACATAGCAAGCACACAGAAATGGGAGCAACACAGCAGGCATAAGCGTCTCTGTATACCAGAACACAACGGGGGTTGGTGTTCCCCAAGGATAATGCCACAGAAATGCACAGAGCTCGCAGATATCATTCAGGAGCTTTGCTATATTCCGGCGGCACTCCTGTTTAGGAATGTGTATCGGAAGTATAAGTCCGATATCGAAAGTTAGGGAATTTAATTTAAAAAAAATCTATATCAAAATAAATTTTATAAATAATTCTTTATTTGTGATATACCAACAACGTTTAATGTTAAATAGTAAATATTATAATCGATACTGCATAAATAGATATCTTTCATTATTTAAAAGCATTTCCATAAATAATTCCTAATCTGTGACATACATATGTATCTACAACAACCAAGTATGATAATAATTTAGAAAAATATCGCATTTAACATTAAATAGTTTCTGGTTATACAGAGGAACAATCTCAAAGCCTGCACAGGCAGCAGCAGGCACGCCGCTCTTCCTGTCTCTGTCTCCCTCTCTTTCTCTCTCGCCCAACCCAACACCATTTGCCACTCACCTGCGCGTCCAGCTCGGGATTGCTATCGAGCACTTGGTCTGTGGTTTTGGACAAGTTGGGGTAGAGCCCAGTCCAGCCAATGAGATCGCTGTCGAATGAGGTACGATACCAGTTTCTCTTCTTTTTCTTCTTCTTGCGAGATCCTGAATTAATTTTATTTATTCATTTATCTGTTTATTTTACAGATCTCATCAACACTTACCATTAGACGTGCCAGCCTGCTGCTGATCGTCATCTGTGTTGCTGTGATTATGCCCATTCATATGCGGCGACGAGGAGGAGCTGGTTGTGGTTGTTGTTGTGTCCTCTAGCTCGCTGAGGGACATTCCCCGGGCCATGGCATTGGCATTGGACACCAGGACGCGATCGCGCATGCTGGAGAGTCGTCGCACACCATCACCGTGGGAGCTGCTGCGTCCACCGCTGGTGGAACTGCGACTGTCTGTGGAACTGTGCCCGGCGCTGGGACGGCGCATATGGTGGCTGCCCAGTTGGCCAGACGAGTGGGGTTGTGAGTGTCCGTGTCCGTGTCCGTGTCCTCCCAGAAAGTGGCCACTTTCGTGTCCATTGCTGGTAGAGGGACGTTCGACAGGAGGCGTGGTCGAGGGCTGCGACATGGACTCACTGCCGGAGCTGGACTTTTCGCGCTTTCTGGCGGGTGACATCGACGGTATATCGTCGGGTGCACTCATGGTCGCTTTCTGGAAGAGAGAAAGTAATAATAATCAGTTAAGAGATATTTCCTGGTTCTTTCTAAACACAATCCTTTCGAAAATCAAGCTTCGACAGGGAACACTGTACTTTGAGTGCAATTTTGGCTTCGAGCATCATTTGTGTATGTGTGTATGCGTGCGACAGCCTCAACAATTTTTGGCGAATTCGTGTGGGTGTGTAAGCAATGCGGCGGTTTGTTTTTGTTCAGTTTTTGCTTTGATCGCCACCCCCTCGATACCGTTTGTACCGGCTAGCGGAAACAAAAAAAAAAAAAAAACACTCACTTTCCCTCTCTCACTTACAGACGGACACGGCGCCGACACGCACACAGAGACATGTAGATTCACACATTCAACATGGAATTGGACACGGCCCGGGGCCAAAACGATCCTGTTGCACTTTACAAGCTCCACTTCAGAGTGTGTGTGTGTGTGTGTGTGGGCGGCTGTGGAATAGGCAAAAATTTGCAACACTTTGGAATAGTCAATTTTTCGCATTTCCCTTTGCATTGCCATTCTCAAGCGGCGTTCCCTAATTGTCTGTTAAGTGTGCGCCGCTGGCCGTTGTTTACTTGGTCCTAATAACACATTAAAGCCGGCGCAAGTTTCGCTTTTCACGGCTTAAGTTAATAATTGATTTGTTTAGCAACTTACCAGCTATTTTTAAGCAAATTTGCAGCAAATCGGAGCACTTTCGTCGCAGTTACTAGGGTTGTTGATAAAATACCAAAATATCATATATATTTCCTAAATATTACCGAAATCGCGATATTTTTATTTGAATTTTTTGATATTTTCTCCTTGGTCACTCTAAATGTCAAAACAAAGTTTTTACAGGCTTGGGGTCGAATTCTCATGTAGAATGTTGAAATGGAAGTAAAATGGTATGAGAATGCCAATCAGAACTGCTTATTCAAAACAATGTTTTAGCAAACTGGCGATAGGTGGCGCTAGCTTGCACCTAAGCTTATCGACAAAGCACAGTGAATTATTTGTAATTTTAAATATATGAATGAACCCGGAAATAAAACTGTTTCAACAATTTTAAAAATAATTTCGTACCCAATACAATAACTCGCTTGGCTGAAATGAATGCGTTTACTTTATAACCAGATCCAAATCCAACTGGTTAAGGCATTATAGAGAACGAGAAGAGTATACACAAAAGTGGCGCTGGCCGGAACTGGAGTTTACGAAACTTGGGATAAGTACATCGGTGTAATGGCTAATATACATACATATATATATGCAAAAAAAATAATAAGTAGGCTTGTAATAGATATAACCTAGACAGCAGCTGGCCCTGACTGACACACACTGGGCAACTGCTGCTCCTGCTGTGGCGGCTGCTGCTGCTGCTCCTGGGCACCCGCCTTGGCCGCTGAGCGCGTTGCCCGCGACCGTTCCCATTCCGCTTTGTGCTTGCGCTTGGTATGATGGTACATGTTGGATTTGGACCGGAACTCCGTGGGGCAGAAGGCGCAGGTGTGCAGCTTGACGCCCGTGTGCGTGGCAAAGTGCTCCTGG
Source organism: Drosophila ohnishii (assembly GCA_018905755.1). Lineage (NCBI taxonomy): Eukaryota > Metazoa > Arthropoda > Insecta > Diptera > Drosophilidae > Drosophila > Drosophila ohnishii. The sequence continues at coordinate 5,008 of JAEIII010040118.1, read as the reverse complement.
AGAGATAGAGAGTGATTACATGTCGGAATAACTTTAGCTGAGCTGCTGGTACCCACCTCCAGGTAGCGCTTCATCTTGAAGCACTTGCCGCACACATCACAGGCGTACTTGGGCTTGCTCAGGCAGCGATGGTTCTGGCCGGGCAGCTCGCCGCAATTGGGACAGATCAAGGAGATGGGTGCGGCGGCCTGAATGGGCGTCGTCGTTGTTGGCGGCGGCGGAGGGTTGTGTCGTCGCTTGTCCAGGGCTCGTCTATCTGCCTCCGCTGGCGGGGAGCTGCAAGAGAAGCCAGAGATAATGCCAATGCTCCTTCTCCTTCTCTTGGCGTGAGACCTACCTGTAGGGATTGCCCAGTATAGCACCTGCCGTCGTCGTCGTCGTTGTGGTAGCGGCTGCACCATGCGAACTAACCACTGCGGCCGCAGCCGCCGTTGCCGACATGACGGCGAAGAGCTGGTCCTGCTGCTGCTGCTGATGGAGGAGACTCGCGCACAGGCGCTGCTGCAGGCTGTCCGGCTGAACGGAGGCAGTGCCGCCGGTGAGCGTTGAGGCGGCGGCAGCCACCACGGCAGCAGCCACTGCATTGTAGTTGGCCAATATCAGCTCGTTCTCCTTGAGACGCTTCTGTGGCAGATCCTCGTCGCTGGCATCGCTGCCCTCCGTGTGCTGCACCTTCTTGGGCGAGTGCGTCTTGCGGCGGCTGGAACGGGTGCGGGATACCCGGCCAGCCGATGATGGCGGTGCCTTGGTCATGGTCAGATTGATGGCCTCGCCGGGTTCGCTTTTTATCACGGACAGCGGTAGAGGCTGCTGCTGCTGTTGGATGCTGGGAGGTGATGGCTGTGGCGCCTTTGCCACAGGAGCAGGAGTTGACGCGGGCACGAGAGAGACAGAAACTGCGGCCGGGGCGGGGACAGGAGCAGTCGTAGGAGCTGGTTCCTCTGCCGGCTCCAGTTTCACCTCGCCGCCAAGCCCAGCTCCCTGATTCTGCGACCTGGCCGCATCCCGCTCCTCACGCGCCTTCAGCCACTGGGTGGTATGCTTGCTCTTCACGTGCGTGTACATATTGGAGCGACAGCGAAAGGCCATCTCGCAGTAGGGACACGCTATGGGCCGGTCGCCCGTGTGCGTGGCAATGTGCTCCTCGAGGTAGCGCCGCATCTTGAACGACTTCTCGCAGAACATGCACGGGAACTTGTTGGCTGTGGTGGGCGTTGAAACCGCCGCCTTTGGCTCGGTCTTGACCCAGATTTCGGGGAACTCCGGTTCCAGAATCAGGTGTGCAGTGTGCGGCTCCAGCTGTGCGTCCGGCTCCCCGCCGCCGCCGTCCTCCGACCAATTGACATCGCAGTCGATTTCCAGGAACTGGCTGCAGAGCGTCGTCTGCTTTAGCTCCACCAGCTTCCAGAAGTTGTGGAAGCTCTCCAGCTGGGCACAGCACTCGGTGCAGATGCAGGTGGAGATGGCGTCGTCGCGCGACAGCTGCCGGAGAGACCAGAAGAGAGCGGTAATTAGCGGAAGTAGCCTAGAGGAGCGCTAGGGCGAGGGGAGACACTCACGCAGAGGTACAAGTGGATCGAGATCAGTTGCACCAAGTAGCTTTCCGGCATCACCGTGCCGCTGGCCCCGTCGTCCTGGCTGTCGTCCGCCTCAGTGGGCGCGCTGCCTGCGCCGGCGCCGCCGAACAGCAGCACCGCGTTCTGCTCGTCCAGCGCGTTCAGACACAGGCGACAGATCATTTTTATTAAAATAAATAATTTTTATTATTCCTTTCGCTCCACCATCTAGTAGCAGTGTTGCCGTTTTAGGGTTTGCCCAAATATCGAAGTCGCGATATTTTTATTAGATATTTTTTGATATTTTTTCCTTGGTCACTCTGAATTTCAAAATGTAAGTTTGTTAACATAGAAATGCTCGTTAACAGAATTTTCTGTTAAAATGAGAGGCTAACAGAATTTTTTCTATGGAATGAGAGGCTAACAGAATTTTGTCTATGGAATCGGATATTTTGGCGATGGCACTCCGCCCACACTGCGTTTATCGGCCAATCAGAATGCATCTATCGATAGTTTAGAGCCGCGAGAGTATCGATGAACGTAACGGCCGGCAATCGAAAACGTAAGCGTTTGAATACAAATTGCGCCCTCAAAGGGTTTCATTTCAAATTTTTCTTTTTAATCACAGCGAACTTTTAAAGAAATAGAATTTTCGTTCTTTTTTGTAATTGAAGTTTTTATTGCGTTCTTATATGTATGTATATAACGCTACAATATGCTGCTGTGTGTTGATTTTGTTCCGATCCGTGTTCATTCCTGATATACATGTTTTGTTCAATCTTTTTACAAACTTTGATTCTTTTAAGGTTTTTAATGCTTTCTAGCTCTGAAGGTGTGTGTAGGTGTATGTGTGTGTGCTGGATGGCGTGTGCTGGTGCTGCTTGCTGTTGTTGTTTCTTGTAGGTCTATTCTCTAGATTGATTTTGTAAAGATTGTTTAATGTACATAACTAATTGCTCGCTTACAATTTTAATGTGTGTAATGTTATGCATGTAAATCACGTATTGCATACAAAATTGCCTTCTGTAAAATTAATAAAATTTTGGGTCCGTTTTATCGCTGCCAATTTGCAACCGATTAACTTTGTAATCTGATCTCCTCGGTAATAATAATCGATAATAAAATAATGTACAATTGAAAGAGAGGGGCAGGATAAACAAGGATATGGGGGGAGGAAGCAGGGAGGGGGATTGCAAAAAAAAAAAAAATTATATAAAAGCTGGTTCTACGATGGTTCCTAGTTGAATAGGTACAAAAAAGAGAGGGCGCCGCGGGAGTCGCACGTTCCACCTGCTCCACACATCTTCCGGCGGCTACTTTAGACAACAATTTCAACGGCAGCCGCCGGCGCCTCTCATCTGAACCAGAGCTTCAGCCGCAGCGCGTCCACGCCATTCAAGTAGTATCGAAACAGCCGCTTATCCCGCACAAAGCCCAGGTTCTCGTACAGCCGCAAAGCCGGCTCGTTACGCATCTCCGTCTCCAGCACCACCTCGTCGGCATTGTCCGCCAGCATGGCCTGTAAGGGGTGACAAATAAGGATACTAATTGGTTTCACCATGGTCATGGACATGCTCCTACCTCTATCGCCTTGGTGACCAAGGTAGTGCCGATCTTGAGCTTGCGGTACTCCTTCCGCACCGCCAGCATGGCTATGTAGCCCCGCCGGACATTCATGTGCATGTCCAGCTTGCACACGATGGCGCCCACGTACTGATTGTCGTGCGAGGCGAGGAAGCAGAGTTTTGGCCAATTGTAGATGAAGTAGCGGTACGTGTATATCGAGTACGGCTCGGATAGCTCCGCCTGGATCAGTCGCATGATGTCCTGCAAGATGCGAGTGGGGGATTAGAGAGGGGAACTAACTAGAACCTAGGAACCTAGGAACAAACTCACATGCATTTGGTGCTCGGCCTCGTACTCTTTGTACACAATCTCGTCCGCTGAAATGTTGGGAGGTGGTGGCAGCAGCTCCTGGGGTTCCGCTGAGATGCTGGCAGCAGCAGGAGCAGCAGCTGGAGGAGTCGCTGTGACAGCCTCTGCCGAAGTGGAGGGCAGCTCCTCCTGGCCACTGACGCTCCCCGTGGCAGCTACTCCTCCTCCTCCTCCTGTTGTTAATGTTGTGGCGATGTGTGTTGTTGTGTTGGCAGTGCTTTTGATTGTGGCTGTTATGGACTCCTCCTTCGCATCTATCTCCACCTCCTCTTCCTGCTCCTTTTCCTTCTCCTGTGAATCATCCTTTATACGCTTGCTGTGGCTGCTGCTGCTGTTGTTGTTGTTGCTGCTGTCCACATTGTTTTTGTGGCTTACGGACCCGCTACTAATGTTGTTGTTGCTGCTCCGTATGTGGTTGTTGTTGCCATTGCTGCGACCATGTGCCTCCAAATAAAAGCCAACCGTATGCTGCGGCGAGTAGCCAGGCGGCCCATAGCCAAGGCCCGTGCATAGCTGCAGCTGCTCCAGCAGGCCACGAAGCTCTTGCTCTGACTCGTGGCCATCGGACGCACACCCATTGCTGGCCAGCTGGTCCTTGTGCTTCTCCTCTTTGCCTGGTCCTGGGCCTGGCTTCTCCGCCTTCTTTTTGTTTTTGCACTTTTTCTTGCCGGCCCCTGCTGGTGCTGCTTGAGCGGCTGCTGGTGCTGCAGCTGCCTGGGCATCCGCCATCCTAGCCTGGAGCTGAACCTGGATGGGGCCACACACACACACACGCACACGGAAGAGGGAGTAGCAAATGAGTTGCAAGGAGCTGAGAACCGCTGAATGGGGCAGCGGGGTAGCGACACTCACCTGCTGGGGGACTGGGACTGGGCGCCTGCAATGCTCTCTCTGTCAGGATTCTGGCGAGGAAGCCAACGGTAATTCGGCCTTATTTTTGGTTATATTTTCACAGTTGCTGGTTTTTCATTCACACACACACCAGCAGCAGCAGCACGCACACGCACGCATACACACACAGTACGGCACAACGGCAGTCGTAGTTCGTCGTCTTCTTTTGTCGCCTCCTTGCGCGGGGCGGAGGCGTGTCCGGGGGTATAAGTGTGCCGGAGGGAGCTGCTGGCCAACCGATCTTGTGGCGCTGGCGCTAGGTGTGTGCGGGCATGCTAGACTTATGTAAAATCCGTATATCCCTCGAAAACTTCTGATTTTCCTTTTGGTCTTCGCTATGAATAAATCCACACGTACATATACACGCGCACACACATGCAGCACACACCCACACAGGTAAGCGAACAGCTGTCGGGCGAGGAGTGTGCAGTGTTGGTAAGCGTCTTTTCGAAATAAAAAGGTTGGCAGCCCTTGGATTTTGTAGTCTCGAGGCCTTGGCGTTGCCAGACTTTTAAGTCTTGTGCTGTGCTGGTAACCTTTTTTTGACTTTAGTGGCGGTAAATTTTGAAATGTTGATGTTTAGAAGGGATTGTTTTTACCTTCTCATTTACATTTTGTTAATATTT
>JAEIII010040117.1:0-12091 GCA_018905755.1 Drosophila ohnishii | reverse complement strand
GGCTATGCTCAATAGTCATACCAAGGTTTTGTCAAAATATATGTGCCGACTAGTGTATTATCAGTTTAACGACACATTAAAATAAATAAATAATATTGTTGTTGTTGTTGAAGTCCAATATAAATGTTTTGCTTTAAACTTAAGAGAATAAAGTTTTAATTCTATTAAAAATAATTTTTATGTGCGGTGTACTTTATTATTGACAATATCGTTTGCTGAACATTATATATGAGTAAAAAAGCTTGCCGTACGAATTAATAGTGGTCGGGCTCGTATAACGGCAATATTTTGTAAATATATATTATGTCCCGTGCGCGACTTTGGAAATATCCATATGATTGCAAATATGTACATATGTATGTACATATGTCACAGATTTACACCGCAGTACGTCTCGATGTATGTACATACCATATGTACACAATTAATTTAATTTGAGCTAGGGGCCAAGCGTATTGATAAGTCGCATCAAATCGGACAGCGATTGATAAACGCGAAAACGTTTTTAAAGCTTATTTTTTCAGATGACCCCAACTGGGAACAGCCACAGCAGCGGGAAACAAAGTCCATTGCAGGCAGTTGCAAATTGAATTTTGTGTGCGTGTGTCAGCCTCTGTTAGTGTTTGTTCGCATTGTTAAATGTCCGCATCAGCTTAAGCAGAAGCAACAACACGAGATGGGAAACGAGAGCGCAGAGAGTACGACCGCCGACCATTGTTAACGGTAGTGAGCGAGGAAGTCTCTGCAGCCTCTCTTTCTGAACCTCCACCACCATTGTTAGTCCTTGCTTGCTACCAAAATCCTTCCTAACCAACCCTTGCTCTCCTGGAAGCTGTTTCCTCGGGTTCAGCTGTTGCTTCACTTCCAATTGTTGCTCCGCCTCGCCCCCTCTTTGGCCAAGTCTTAGATGCTGCCAAGCTTTATCTGCCCTGCTGCTTTGAAGCTTGAAGCGAGTGAATAATCCAAGATAGTGTCACACGTACTTGCCACAACATTGTTATCAGTATTACTCACTTGCTGCAGAGTGCCGATAAGCGAGGAGCTCTCTCCAAAAATATTTGCTCTGTGGCAGCAGCGCAGCAGCTATAGCTATTCCGCGATTGTTTACATCAGCGGAGGCGGAATGGCATCCTCTCTTCTCTCCCACTCTCCACACTCTCTGGCACGCGGTGGAAAGCGAGAGGCAGAGCTCCCGCTGTTGCTCTCTGGCGACTTGCCTCTGGCGACTCTCTTGCGAGCGGCGGCTGCTGCGCGCTGCCAATTTGCAAGAAAATTAAGTTCGTTTACAGTTGTGAAAATCGACGAGGAGAACAGCAGCGAACTGCTCTCAGCCAGGAAGCTGCCAATGGGCCAATGGAGGTGACAAGTGGCAACTGAAGTACCAAAATGTTAATAACGCGGCAAATGTGCGATTAGTTAGCTGGGCGTCGTAGTAAAACTTTAGCTTTTATTGCAATAAATTCGTGTTTTCGGATTGGCTTGTTAGTGTTGTTGTCGCTATTGTTGTTGCCTCTCTCGCCGCGTCCGGCCGCTTAAATAATGTGTATACGGACACACTCACAACTGACAACAGTGTGAGTGGTAAAATTTGCCTTTTTGCCGAACATCCGTTTGAATTTTCGTTGTGCGTCCGCCGTGGCAGCCAATAGTTAGTTGTTGCAAGGCCTCCGAGCTACACACGACACATCAAATCAACACACTACACAACATATATACATATATACAATCATACATACACAACAAAGGGCAACAACAGCGTCGCATCCCCAATAAGTGGCAGCAACTGCGACGAACAACAGCAGCAGCGTTTGTTGTTAATTGAAATAAATTGAAATAAATTCCTCGACTTTGCTGCTCATATTGTTAATAAAGAGCAGTACAAGCAGCAGCAACAGCCGCAGCCAGCAGCAACAAGCAGCGTAAACAAAACAGTGAGCAAATGTGGGTTTAGTTACGTGCCAGGCGACAAAATAAAGGTTTGTTAGGCGAATGAATGGCCAAAAAGAACAAACACTCTTACAAGCCACCGGAGTTTAGTGCTAAAAATCAAGCGAATACTTGAATTCCCCCGATGTTGGTATTAAAGTGTCAGGCAGATGCTGGCTTTTATTTTTAGACGCGAGTGTGTTTCTGTATCCGAGCCCTTCGTCGGTTCAATTGGAAATGAAAAATTGGCAAAAGGGTGTGTAAGAGACTGCATTAAAAAAGAGAGAGGGAGATTGGTAGGATCCATGATTCAACTATACAAGGTGGCCTCATTATCTTTGTTGAGGACGATATAAATCTCCCTTCGCTCTCAGAGAAGTAAGCTGTAGGAAGTTGTGGCAATAGCAATACCGTTTTCAAATAGAGAAGTTCTCGGGACGTGAGCACCTTTATACAGCTGTGTCTTGGTAGGACCCAAAACTCTTTTCCGCCTCTCACCCACCACTCAATCTATGTATATTTCCCTCCCACTCTATGCCACACGAAATCACTCGCACGATCGGACAATAAATAAATACTTTCTCGCCGAGTCAGAATTACTGGGCTTCCCAGAACGGCATTGTTTATGCCATACGATTCTTGTTTAGCTAACAGCTACTTATGCGAACTCGCACTTGTATACAAAGGAAGTGTATACGATTCGCCTTTGTTGCCGATGGCCTGGGGATCGGCCACAGGCAGCAGCCATAATCAGTTTTATGTTTGCATTGTCCCCTGCTACTGCTTATCATCTCCCGCAGAAGTAATGTCATTTTATTTGCATTTGTGATTTGAGAAAGAAATACTAACGCGCCCCCACTTAAAACCACAGGGGTCAGTAAACTTTCTACCTGGCGCAAGGTGGGGGAGGCTGCCCACCGAAACGGCACCCTAACCCTTGACTAACTAGCGCCGAAATGTATGCAACAGTCGCACGACCGTCAATAATAATAACGATTTTCTCACATCACTCTACTTACTTCCAGCATCCAGCACCAAGCATACAGCCGCAGAGGGCCAACACTCAACTTCTTTGCCAGGTGGGACATGCGCAGTGGCAGCTTTGGTAGTGGCAACAGCGGCTTGGCCAACAAACCGTGAGAGCGAAACCGAGTTAGCAGGACAATTCGCTTGCAGAAGCCATACCGCACACCATGGCCTTCTCGCGGCACAACATCGAGAAGCGCCGACTCATCGAGCTAGTGCGCCTGAACCCCATCCTCTGGGACTGTCGCCTGCCGCACTACAAGCGCTCTGATAAAAAGAAGGCCATCAAGTGGAATGAACTGGGGCGCCTTTTCAACGTAAACGGTGAGCGGGTACAGCGCACCTTCACATCGCTCAGGGAGATCTTCCGTCGTGAGCTGAACCATGAGAAGATGCTGGGCACCACGCGCTTCAAGTCTAAATGGGAGTACTACGACGCAATGGGATTCTTGAAGGAGGTCATTCGGGAGCGCAAGTAACATCTCTATTAGATTCTTTGTTTCATCAACTTACCAACCTTGAGTTGTAGTAGTACTTTTAGTCCCTAACTAGAAAGTTATTTTTTCTGCAATAAAAGACATCAATCATCAGCATCAACAGCCGAGTTAACCTAGCCGTGTCCGTCTGTCAGTTTCTACGTAAACTAGTATCTCAGTTTTGGAGCTCAATGAAACTTTCTAACTGTTCTCACTAGTATCTGTATATATGGCTGCCATAGGAACGATTGAAATTTTTTAAAAAATATATAACTTCGCTGTTTTTTCATACATACTACTTTTATCTACTTTGAGATATGCTCATTTAATGTTGTTTTAAAATTTTGAAAAGAGATTATTTTTGTTGTTTTAATCATAGGGCTCTTCAATCATTCTTCACTTAAGTTTCACATAATATTATATAAAAAATTTATATTTTCGCGACCTTTTTGATGTCTAGGTGCTCGGAGTCTGAGTGCCCTTTATCTTTCCCAATATCTTCAGTACATGCCTGAAATAAAATTATTACATAAACTTCATCAAAAACATATAATAACATAAGTTTGAAAAGAAAATAAAATGACCCAGACCTCGGGCAGCCAATTTTTTAGGGATGAGTTTCTTAACTTCTAAGGGTGCCAACAAGCGTTAACCTTTTCTGATGTGCTCGTTTCAGATCTCGAGAGCGCATCAAACCAGGATCCCTAGATACCGCTCCCGCCACAACAAGCAACAACAACAATAATTTGAGTCGCAATAGCAGCAACAATAACAGTAGTACCACGGCTCTAGATGAGTATCAGTACTTTGCACCGAGCGACCCCAACAACCCGAATAACCAGCAACAGCCACAGGTCTTGGTCCCAAGTCTCAAGTCAACGTCCAAGAGCAACTCGACTGCAGTGAATATTCCAAAGCAGGGTCTTAGCCTCAGCCAGTTGCCCGCCGCTCTTCAGCAGCAGGCTCAACACCTTCAGGCGCTTCAGCTGCAGCCGGACGTAACGCTGACCTCAATAAGCGCGCTCCAGAGCCAGAGCCAACCTCCAGGTAGTCCAAAACGCATGATTACCCCTACGGCAACGTCTGTACATCACACCTCGCCCGCCCAAGTATTGTCCAGCTCGCGCTCGTGCAGCTCATCGCCATCCATTTACATCAAGGACGAGCCGGGCTCTCCGGTAGGTGGAGAAAATGGGGATGTTTCCGAAAACGTGCCAGAGGTGGCCAGGAAAAAGCTAGCCACTATTCGGCCCCAGACCAAGCAACAGCTCAAGGCTCGTCTGCAATTACCTCTCTCAAAGAACTCAACGGTGTTTGGGACATCGCCGCCCCATCTGATCATCAACGCCAACAACGAGCTGATTGACGCTGACGCCGGAGATCTGGACGAGGAAATAGACGACTTCGATGAAGACGAAGATGGGACCGGACACTGTTCGCCCGCAGTGGACGTAGACATGATGGGCATCGATGGCCGGCTCTCGGCTGGAAGCAGCTACACTGGAGTAGGCGGGGTCGGAGGACGAGGGCTTGGGCGCATGCATTCCCACTCGCGTCAGGTGCCCAGTCCCAGGGAGTTGCTCTACATAAAGTTTGGCGACTTCCTCTCAGCCCGACTGAACACCTTACAAGAGACTGTGGCCAACGACCTGATGAACAAGATTTTGCTGCTCATTGCAGAGAAGTAAGGACTGAGGCAACCTCCGCAATGATTAAATCTGCTGCGGAACTGGTGAGTGTTTTAAAATGATTCAGCAATTGATTATAAGCTACAAAACAAAGATTTTGGAAAATGCTTCTAGAAAAATGAATGATGTAGGGTTCTAATAGGATATGTGAGTGAAAAGAGATTATAATTACCGGGGCTTTCAATAAACAAAAAAATGTGGAAATTATCAGAAATCTTGTGTTTCGCCTACACTTTGTTGAAAAAGGGCTTATTTGACGGAAAATATGTTCAAACAAGAAAATAAGCTGACTTCCGAAAGCTAAAGTATGAATACCCTTGCGGCTTACGATGCCTCATCAAAATCGCACGCTAGTTAAATAAATTAATCAACTCTCCGTCTGTTTGTTTCCTGTCTGTTTAAATCAAATTGCTGTTTTAGATTCCAGGATTTTCTTGTACAATATAATTTATTAAGCAATTTATGAAAACAGCATTTACTACACTACTTTGTTAGTCACACGAGACAGCATAGTCCTTAATATTGATAGACTTTTTTATATATGTACATAAATATATAACCCATGCATTTCTAAAAGAATAAAATTAAACAATTTATTTGGATAAAATATTTTATTTTAGGACTTGACTTTCAAAATAATAAATAATTTGAATTGGTATTTTATTCGTCAAGATGTTAAGAGAGCTTTTCCTATGAGTTAAAAACATTACCTAATTAAAAAAAAGGTACATTTATTTTCGAAACCTAATATGAACGCTTAGGGCAGACACACGCAGTCTTTACCGCAAAAACGGGCTATAGAAGAAAACGAAAATCATGCATTGCAGATAGCCTTTTGACTACTGTCACTGCTTTATAATAATTTTGTAGACATATTTTCACCTTTTTTGAGAAATGGTCATTATATATTATTTTAAAATTTCTGTTTAAATTTTATGAAAATATATACTTTAATATTATTAACATTATTTTAAAATTTCAATTTTAATGTTATGAAAATACATACTTTATACTTATACCATATCATATAGCTGTATCGAAACGACCGGTATGATAAGACTATTTTATTATATTTCAGAATTTCGGATTTAACTTTATAAAAATCACGCGACTATATCATATAGCTGTCGGATAATTTGTCGAAAAAAACGCCCGGTAGATGTAGGAATAAATGTAAAGCTGTGAATTTAAAACTGTATCAGTGAAACTGTAAAACCATAAAGGAAGAAACTCCTAATGATCTAATTGCAAACTGCAAACTGCAAACTTCGTCGAACCGAAGTTATTTTTCTTTCTTGATTTTTTCTAAATCTTTCTGATTAAATACACTTGTGCTTGAATAAAACCTGGAAAACCGCATTTCTAGAATTTTTTATCTTATACGCACAACATCTTAAAATAATTTTTTTTTATCAGTGAATAACAATATAACTTGGATACTGTTGTTAGAGTTATTAAAGTGATGTCAAATTCAGTTTTCCCATGTTGGACCAATATTTGGGTTGTTAATATTGTTACGTTTTGTCGTTCCACGGTTGCAATAGTAGGTTATACTTGACATAGTCTAACGCAGGGGTGCATACAGTGATTATTAAAGACATCACCTAAAAAAACCTTTTAAATATCAGTGTTCCTCGACTATACTATGCAATTATAACAAACGGTCCGAATCAAAACAGGAAGATCGACTTTGCTTTATATATAGGTTCATATGTATGTCCTTATGTGTGATAATTATGATTTCTGGGAAAGCTGAAAGATGAGCGGCCATAATGAATCGGTATCTGTTTTGTATCTGAATACGTATTCGAATGTACATAACTAGAATCTGCAACTGTGCGAATGGGTTCACACTCGCCTCTCAAAAGCGTCGTTACCATGGGGCCTGTGCATTTACAATTTTGTAATATTTATGCAGGCGACGCCTCTGGTGTGTGCTCGTTGCATGCCATTCGCATACCAATGCCCAAAACATTCTCCATTAAAAATCCCTATTCCTACTTTTATCTATGGCTTGGCCAAGTTGCTTTACGAGCGTTTGGGTAGTCGGGCCATGGGTGGTAGGTGGTGGGAATCCGGGATCTGCACACACAGAGGCTGGCAGCCCACCGACCTTTTATGGATAGTTACAGCAAGTTTGTTGGCACTTACAACATTATAAATTTGCCATAAATTATCGTTTTATGGATGCAGCTGATGACACGATGGACTACATATATAGATACTTTGAAGCGAAATGTGCATTAAACGGGCCACCACAGTTGCGGATATCAGCCACAGCAAGCTGGAAAATAAAAAATGTGCTGCCAGTATAAGGCCCAATAAATGTAATAGAACCCCTGCGGAAGTCTTGCTAAAAAGCCGTCTTTTCTCAAAACAAAAATAAAAAAGTATTTAGGTAAATTATTTGAAATTTATTGATGGGTAATATTGTTATTAATCGTCACAAAAGCTTACATCAGAAATATTTTAACTCTCCTTTTAGACTCTAGAAACAACATTCTAGAGGTATATGTTTGATCAGTATCAACAGCCGAGTTGATCTAGCCATGTCCTTATGTCCGCCTGTCCGAATATCCAATTTTTCCGTTTCTATGCGATCTAGTCTCTCAGGTGGGTTATTTAAATAAATCTTTCAAGAGGGATTTCTTTATTTGGCAGGAACAAATATAGCTGCCAAAACAACCATAGGAATATAAGAGAAAAGTTATAATTTCGCCGTTTTAATAGTTCGAGAATCTCGTTCATAGGAATCATCTGGCAATTTAAATATTTATATTTGTTGTAGACTCACGTAATAAATATGAAAAACAACAGCTTTGGATTGTGTGCTTTTAATGAAATTATTTAAGCTTTGTTTAGCGTTTTTAAAGTTTATTTTATTTGTGCCGACGAATACATAAAGTAAATGTAAAATTTAAAACTTTTGGTACCATCACTAATTTTGGTTGCTAATATCTATAGCAAGCGAGTTTTCGGAGATTCGTCTAAGTCTCAAATTACAAAAAAAAAAGAAACAAATAATAAATTCAAATTAAAAGCTAGCAGAAAAATAAGTAACCTTCCTTGTGGAAGGTACGCCGAGTTTTGAATAGCCTTGCAGTTTTCAGTTGGATGGATCACAGCTTTACAATTTTCTCTACATCTGGCAATTATTCCTATGCTAACTATATGATAAGGTCGTTCAATTTTCATAATATTAAAATCGAAATTCTAAAATAATACAAAATGGCCATTTCTAACAATAGATGCAAATATGTTGAAATTGGTCGAATTCAAAGAAATTAAGAATAAGTAAGGTATTTGCACGTGTTGAAACACTGATTTCAGCGAAACGCCAAGAATTATTTTAGTGAACCAAATTTTAAATTTTCATGTGTTAATGTTCGTTTCATGTGCTTTTAATTTCAATCAGAAATATAGTGCAGTTTAATTTATATTAAATTTTAATCAGATTCGTACATTAACATTTTTCAACCATACTTTACATGTGGGTTTTTTACTTATTAAGACAAATTAATGAACACATTTGCGTTTTCTTTCGATTCTCACAGCAATTTATGTCGGAACAGGCCGCTTTGGACGACTTTATCATATAGCTGCCATACAAATCAATAAATTTTTAATTGTAACTTGGCTGCTTTTCAACATTTTTAGATCATTTTAGATATATGGCCATTATATATTTTTCAGAATTTCGATTTTAATTTTATGAAAATCGGAATACTATATCTTATAGCTGCCATAGGAACGATCGGAAAATTAATAGAAAAAAAATTATAGCTTCGTTGTTTTTCAACGTATTTTCATCTCCTCTAAAATTTTAAGCTTATTTTATTATTTCAGAATTTTAATATAAATTTTATGAAAATCGGACAACTATTTCATATAGCCATAGAAGCTATCGGTAGTTGTAGAGAAAATGTTTAAGCTGGGAATGTAAAACAAATTGTAAACATAATAAGTTTAGGTAAATTGTAATGAAACTCTGTTTTGTGTGTGTTTTCAGCATTTAAATGTATAATATAAATATGAAAACCAAATTATTATATGCTGTGTATGGTATATATACAACTTTTATATATTTTCTTTTATTTTTTTTTCTAATTATTTGACCAGAATGGCTCGATTCTTAATTATCCAATTGCAATCTACAAGTGTATACAAACTTCGGCGTGCCGAAGTTAGCTTCCTTTCATGTTATAATTTTTTTTCACCAAAAAATGAAATACCGCGTTCTCTCGAACGCGTGACTATTTTGTGACTATTTTGAAAACAAAGATTTTAGAGAAGTTTTACTGTTTTGGCCGCGGTTGACATTTTTATTGAAATCCCCGTCCTAATGCTGAAAAAAAAAACAAGGTAATATAAAGTTTCATTACCTTTACCTATTCTATTTACAGTTTGTGACTAAAATTATATTACACATAAAAGGGTGTATAAATATTTCCAGGCAAGAAAAAGTTTGCATTTGGAAAAAGGCAGCCAAATCTGGTCGTCAATTTGTATGAGAACCTAGGAAAGTCAGCCAAAGTTTCGCATATGCAAACTTTGGAATCTCGCAGCTCGAACAGATCCGGATAGACTGAGTTATTCCACTCACAGTGCCAGCCTGCCGGATGTCGCAGCCACTCCTACCACTTGCCCGCTTGCCTATCGCTTTTCTACTCAAAAATCAATTCCATGCTGGTTACAATGTTGGAGGATGCTGATGAACGCGTTCCATGCGATCTGAAGCTTCCAGCGCCGGGTCTCCTAGTAAATGGGGCAAGTTTTCAATGCTGCGCTAGAAAGCATGGCATACCCTGCGGGGAGAGCCCTCCCAACACATAAAATGCATATGTGGGGATGTATGCAAGTTAATGTTTACAATAGTCGTAAAAGTTTAATGGATTTTGCGAGCTACTACGCGGCTTAGAATCGTAACTTTCGAAATCCGTTTTTTGAATGGAGTGAGTGTAGGTACGTATGTGGTTTTCAAGTTGATGGTGGAGTATGTTGACTTCTCTCCGCGTTAGCCAAAATTGTTTGTAGAATAAAAATGCATTTGTTTGATTAATATGTAGCCTCTCGTAACTTTTCGCGTTTTTTTTTCTTTAGGAACTAGTGATTTTGTTTGCGGTATTTTTCATTTTTTTCTATTGGCTTTCACACTTTTCCAGTCTGTTGCCCTGTTTAATATGTGGATAAACACAGAATGCAAACTATGCGTATGTTGAGAGCGACATTTATTTAGTTTCATGCGAATTTCACTGACATTGAAGAGCTGCAATTGACTAGATGTTTTGCAAATTGAAACCTAAATAACCTCCCTTATTGCTGGCATGCATCGAACTCCCCTAAGTCTGTGATCAAATTCCTGCATTTCATCTGACCCCTTCTCTATCGTGTAATGGCGTTCAAACGTCAATCAACATAATTACATCTTTCGTACATATAGAAGGTAACCAAAACGGGTTTGAGGCCAACAGACTTAAATAACAATAACAGAAGCAAAGGCCCAACCGAATATGCTAGTTGCAGTTAGCCCCAGAACATGCCCGACCCGAGTATTGGAGCATATCAAGCACAAGCTGGGCGTCCAGGAAGCGCATAATGTGATCGAAAGCCCGATACCCATAACCAGTCACACAAATCTGCATATGCTCTGCAGCCTCTTTCGATTTCCCTCGGCTCATCAACTATACTAATAATTTATTGGCCGGAAACTTCCTCTGTCGGATGGTGATGGCACTAGTTTGAATACCCAGCGGCCTCTTGCTCTGTGCATAATAATGCTAGCCGGAGCCTGGGGGCCGGTGCTCACAAAGAACTGGCGAGGACGATGCCGATGCCGATGCCGATGCCTATTTCAATGAACATGTCGATGGCTATAACCATGAGCAGTATCAATATTGACAGCCATTAATACGGCATTTTATGCAATAATCAGAGACATCGATGGGGTTAGGCGGAGGGACCTGGGCAGGAACTAACGGGCTGAGACTTGGCTGTGTCTCCTGGTGGGGATGCTGCATTTGTAATGAGCTCCAGCGAACGAGGCGCCTCCTCCTGGCTTCCACTGCGCCGGGATCACTTCTGACTGCAAAATGTTTCCGTCTGCGATTGGAAATTTGCCAGGCAAAAGGCGAAAGCGAGGCGCGGCTTGAGAGGGGGTTAATTTGAAAGGTGGATGAAGGCAAGCGAAAGACGGAAGTCAGAGCGGAAGCAAGCAGACACACACGACCTCCTCTCTGATACCCCGCAACGCCTTGGTATTAATGGCTTCAGGGCATGTCAAGGGAACCGGAACTGATGACGCGCTGCGCCTCCAGTTCGACGTGCACTGACTGCAATCATAAGGCTAAACCGTTGCTCCCCAGAGTTTCCGATGATGCGACTGACTCCTCAGCTAGTTACTGTCCGGTAGGAGCTTCACTGCACATCCCCACTGCTACGCGCTCGATTCTTCACAATTACCTTGCATATCAATCAGGCAAAAACCGCTCCGCTAACACCCAAATTGTTCAAAGGACGAAAGCTAAATAATTGCAGGGAATTTGTCGCTCGTTTACCTTTCGCAGCTGAACAGCCAAGTGGAAACACGCCGCTTTAAATTAATATTTTTGATTGCTTCGCAGCCTTTCAGCGAACTTTTTCCCTGGCTGTAGTTGAAGTTTGTCTTTAAATATTATTCTCATTAGGATAACACTTTGCCGGCTTTTTCACAATCAGCAGAACTCTGCTGAGGGCTTACTGGCTATAACGTCCTTACATATTTTACATACATTTTTATACCCTTGCAGGGTATTATAATTTCAGTCAGAAGTTTGCAAGGCAGTGAAGGAGACGTTTCCGCCCCTATAAAGTATATATATTCTTGATCAGCATCAACAGCCGAGTCGATCTAGCCATGTCCGTCTGTCCGTCTGTCCTTCCGTCTGTCCGTCCGTCTGTCCGTCCGTCTGTCCGTTTCTACGCAAACTAGTCCCTCAG
>JAEIII010040112.1:0-17874 GCA_018905755.1 Drosophila ohnishii | reverse complement strand
ATCATGTAGCTCAATTTTTTGACTTTATGCCAAAAAAAACGGATTCTGGACCATAGTGCAGTGCTGAGAGTGTTTCCTCTTCTTAAAAAGGATGTGTTTGTTTTTCAAAGACTTTGGGGTAAAATTGTATAATTTGATTTTGTTTAATTTAATTTATTTTAAAGACAACTAAATTAAGATAATCAGCTTAAGTCAAGATAAAGAATCTTTAAAGTCTAATAAATATCTTTAAAATGTTGGGGTTCTTTAATAAAATTAAAATTTAACATTAAATCAGATTTAAATCCCCAAATTGATAAAATAAAATAAAAATAGTACATCTTTCCTTTTTGAGTGACGTATAGGCTTCTTGGCATCACTGATTTGTGCTGCTGGTGATTTCCCTCACCTTATTCTGCTCCTTATGCTCCACCTCACAATCCATCTCCCACTGGCATCGCATTCATCCAGTCGAGCTGGGGCAGACGCACTCTCACACTCGCTTGAAACTTGTAACTTCATTTCGCCGGCTACGCGCTTAGCTTTTGTTTCCGTTCCCTGGCAGCGGAAGCCGGCACAGAAATTTCATAACTGCCACAAGGAGCAGCTTCACTCAAAATTCAATTATCCTTGCTATGCTCACGGCCCCCAGAGGATATCGATGAGTACATCTAAAGACATATGCTTGTGGTTGGTTATCTGGAAATCAGCGATTTCTATCCAACCCTAAAAGAGGGTTTAAATACAAAGTAAAGGAAAAGTACTTCGGTAAGTATTTGTGTACCCTTTCAGTGTGCCATAGTATCATGGCTACGAATCAAAAATCGATCAAAATTAAGCCAAAAATGCATTAATTTTAATTCGGAAAGCTTTTTTATGCTAGTTTTTTATAGGTTAAGAAATCTGCAGACTGAATTTAAGAATTTAAGGAATCAAAATTTTCCCCAATTTTTGAAAAAATTTAAAATTTATAAAATTTTAAAAAAATTGGAAAATTTTGTTTTTCTTTCGGACATGGTTAGAAAGATTTGCCTATTGATGCTGATCAAGAATATATATGATTTATAGGTTCGGAAATGCCTGCTTCACTTAATAAAATCATAATACCCTTCAAGAAGACTGAAAAAGCTTGAATTCTTTAAATGTATATATATCCATAATTTTATATGATATACCTTTCGTTAAAAAAATAGTTGATTAACCCTTAAAACTAATATATGAATATGAGCTAGAACATACTTTTTAAAGTCGTATTTAAATAGCAAAAGAAGAACCAATCAAAGTCTCCCTTGTAGCAACTTTAAAGTTACCCGTAAGCATCTTCTTCCATCCAATCATGCATTTATTTAATTTTATGGCATTTTGCTGTTCAATTTGTGCTAGCTCAATTGGCCTGAATCGGCTTCCCGCGCGGAGCACTGGGCGAAAAGAAAAACCTCAACCACATTAACAATTTAATGAACCCCCACGAAGCAGTTTGCCACTTGATTGCCTGCGGCCCGGCTCTAGTCCCGCCTGATTGGATTCAGCTGGTGTTTTATCTGGGCCTAAACAAGACTTGCAGCGCTAACGGCCGCACATTAGGCCACGCCCTCGGTCCAGGATCCTCCGCCTCATTGTTGCATCGACAAAGAAAACCCAATTTACACAGAATAGCTGGGGATTATCGGAGCAAGTCCCTCCAGGCCGCAGCTCAGCCGCAGGAGTGCGCCGGCAGCATTTTTAATATGCAAAGCGGATACCATCCGGATGCAACATCGCCCACGTCCATCGCCCACTTTCACTTCGCCGGATAAACAGTGCGGCGCAAACTTACAGCAGAAAAAACAACATTTTTATGCACAACACTTGGCCTTTTCACTCGATGGTCGGAGCCTGCATCCTGCTGGTACAATATATATTTTCTGAGATGGGTTCAATACGGGAATTTTCCTTTTCATCGAACTTGAATAACGAAATTATTAAAAATCATATTTGGCAAGGGAAAAAGTATCTCTCCCCTATTTTAGCTTAGTGTTAAATGTACAGTTTTATTTGGAACTCTTTAGTTGCTTAATAAAGATGATAAATTGGCTCACGAGAATTTAATACTTTTATAAAAGTTTTTCTCATATTTCATATTCAAATTTTATATACAACTTTTAAGCAATGATAATTTGAATAATTTAAAAATAATTACAGAGTCGTAAGTGTATGAAAATGACTGAAAATTAATTTGTATATAAGTAAATTTGATCTTTGTAATATATTATAACTTCACTATTTATTTTTTAAAACAAGCTATGAATATTTCTCTGTGTATCTTGCATCTCCAGTAACTTCTTTGCCCGTTAACCTGATAGTTTGTGTTGACTTGGTTAGCTTTTGGCCATTACTGTTGAGCGAGGCTATCAAGTTTAACCTGCTTATGCTGCTATATTTAAGGTAATGATCAAATTAAATGGGTCAGAGAAAATATCAGGAGGTCTTGCACTAGTTGAGTAACTCTTCTACCTACTACATTTTTATTTAGTTTCTTACATCAACAGTCTATAAAGGAATAGTTTAAACATTTATGTAGTAACATTTAAGCAGACAACAAATATCTGCGTTGCTTTGATCTCCTGGACTCAGGGACTCAGTTCTTAAAATACACATTATTCTAAGGAAACCATAAAAAATATAAGAAAAATGAAATCAGTAAAATCCTGGAAATGTTTGGTACCAACTTTACCTCAGGTTTCAGTTGAATTGAAAAGATATCGATTCCTCGCAACTCGTGTATGTGGAATAACCGTGTGTATTTTCCCATTTCCCCCCTTTAAGCTGTCATAAATCCCAGAAAAATCCATAAACTAGCTGTTCCAGCGGGTTTAAGCTGCCGGTGAACTGCATTGCCAGCGACATCTGCAAATGCGACAAATGTATTTGGAATGCAATTCAATTTCCTTTTTTGGTTCTCCCGCGTCCTTGGCAGTGCCTTCGAATGCTATTATTGTCGGATTGTTGGCCTTAATTTACTAAAAACGTTCCGCCGAGCAATTTACCCTATTTCTGTGCGACATTTCACTTTGTCATGGCTTAATTTCCAATGACACCGGGATATTGGCGGTGGATTAGATAGGTTTCTGCCATTGTCTCGATTTTCCACGTAAATCGATTCTGCAGGTTAAAGCGACGAAGGCTACCGCCCTTCCACCTTTCGTACCATTAGCAAATATGTTAAGTTTTATTTACACTGAGCTGGCAGGTAAATTACAGTATCGGATTAAATCGGAGAAGGGAGAGAGATGTGAAAAGCTAAATTAATTCAAACGGGATAGAATGTAAATAAGGGCGAAGGGTGGCTTCTAAAAATAGTTTCAGAAAAGCAATATACTTCTTGCTCCAGGTGATAATATATGTAGCTAAATGTAAATATATTCTTTTAATATTATTATTAAATTTTACGGAATATTTAGATATAAAATAAATTAATCTGTAGCTATTTAATGTGTCCTAAATAAAAATAACACTAAAACTATTAAAAAGAAAGGGAAAGTTTTATATATATCTAAACGTTTTTCCCGAACTACTGCTGAAGGATTCGGCGAACAAAAAGGAAAACCACGTGTCAGGTCTTAGTCAAATTGCAAAGTGTTTGTTTTTTTGGGGCAGGTGAAAAGTAATTGAACTTGTTGCCAAACTTTGGCCATCAAACAAGCCGACAGCTGTTGACGGTTGGTCCGTCTTGCGTCTGCCGTCGCCTTCCGTTCTCCTCTCTCCCCCCTCGTTGTCTCGTCACACGCTTCGTTTGCGCTTTGATGTATGCTATGATTTGTTTTATTGCCCCCGAACAATCTCCCCTATAGTTGGGGAATTTTTGAGAAAACTTTTTCGGAGCAAGTTTTTGTTTCACTCCCGCCCCCTTGCATTATCTTAGCCCGGCGGTTAGTCTGGTCTGTTTGTTCAGTTCGCCGCAAATTATTTGAATTCTCCCTGCACCCGGACCACTTGAGTTCCCCTCGATTAATCTTTGGGCCATCCGAGTTCGGGTCTTGTCCTTGCTTGTGGCCAGGCGAGGGGCTGTGTTTGCCCACAGTTTGAAAATAGATATTCTGGCACTCTACAAGCTTTTATAGTTTGGTTTGATAATGTGTCGGAACTTACTCCCTTTCGCCAGTGTTTGCATTACTTTTCGATTTGAATTTTTGGTCGAGTTGGGGTCCTGGCGATGGGCTGTGTAAATATTTAATGGGTACGATTTGTAATAAAATGTGGATCTGAAGAGTGGGGTAAATTAAAAATGTCTTCAAAAGTAAGAAATATATTAAAAATCTAGAGTGAACATAACCAAATTAAATAATAAAATCATAAATAAAATCATATACTAATCAACAGCTAGTTTTCAATAAATTGTAGTTTCACCCTTCCTATTAATGCCTACTCATCGCCTGTGCATAATGTCGGTGTTATAGTTTTCCAATGAGTTGGTTTGCTCCCCCAACCGACTGGCTGCTCTATCCCTTGGCTTGGCTTTCGTATCACGTCCTCCTGACCAGGTGATTAGTCCAATCAGCACCTGGGGCATGATGACTCGGTGCGGGTTTAGTTTCCACAACACGCCCCCGTTTGAAGCTTTTTGATATGGCGCTGTTTGTACAGGCTTCATGTATATTTGAAGCTTATAAGTAGGGGGCAATGGGCCACGCATTGTAATCGAAAGCCACCGCCCACCAAAAATCGAAGGAAGACCTGGGCAGAGGGCGTTGGTAGGCAACCGTGTAAATGCAATTTCCGTTCGTTGCAACCGGAATTTCGTGCTGAGCAGGTGCCACCACCTGGCCTGACTACCTTTTGACTGATGGACTGACTGACTGGCTGTCAGTCCCAAAGTCCATAAAGGGAGCAGTAGTCCCGCTGGTGCTGTGGATATTGCACTTACAGGCCCAGCAGGTCTCAATTCCACACGGCAAACAATCGATTTCTTATAATTCTTGTTTCTTTATATTATTTTAAATTCGGAAATGTGAATTCCATAGCCACTCTTTATAAAATATATTTGTTAAAAATGTATTTAACTGATAAAAGCCTCAAAAATAAATAATATTTATATTTCCTATTGTTATCAACTATAATTTTTTATTTATTTATTTATGATTTCTAGCATTTCGTTTAATAAATGCCCCACACGGCTTAATAAAACTTGTAAGTGATTTCAGCGATGTCTGCTCCTCGCTTTTATGCGGAACTCTTTGATGGCGCCCTTAGCTTCTGGCAAGTGCAGCATTATTGCAGCACTCAGCCACGCCCACTCCAACTAACCGCCCCTCTCGAATCACCCCCTCACGCCCCAATTCCCCCCGCCAGTGGCCATTTCGCTTTATTGCTTTCTGTATATTGATGCTTCATATGGCTGCGTGCCCTTGCGATCTCATTTTATGCGAATTTATTTTTATGGACCGTTGGCTTCTGATTTTTTTTTCTGTTGTGCGCTGAATATGTTTTATAATAATTTTATGAGCGCTTATGTGACGCCATCGTTTTGTTTGTTTTAACAAGAGGTTGAAGTTGCCTTTCGAATGCAGTTCAATTGACTTAAAGTGTTTGAGATTGCACATCTCGAAGTTCACAATGATAGTGATCACTATATTTAAACAACGTTTAACTTGCTTTGCTTTATTTTTTTAAATAATAATAATTATATATGTTGGTACGTAAAACATTTCTATATATTACGTTAGCTTTAACTGAAATGTTAGTATGCCTTAATTAACAACAACAAACATCGCATTGCTTAGAGCATGGACTCAAACTTGACTTCGATCTCCCGCTCTGTGCAAGCCAGTAACTCAAACTCGACGTCATTGAGTGAAAAATTCGTTTCGCCTGGTACTTGACTCCCAGCAATGTATGAATTTGTACTGAAAATGTCAAAAATTCAAGCCTTGTTTTTGCTACAACAATAAAAACAATACTTTTATCATTTTAAATGAAATGTAAGTGATATATTCATAAAAGCTGTTTAAACAAGGTAACCCGCATATACTAAATTTCCGTAAACATATGTATCGTTTCCCCTTATACACTTATGTTCATATTTAGCCTTTGTTGTGACATTTCTTTGGCACTAATTTTGTGGTCCTGCTTTCAATTTTGGGGTTTAGTTTACCTTGAAAACGGCTTGCACAATGATTGCATTTGTTAAAGGATTAAATCCTTTGTGCCGCAGGGCAAACTCTAACCCTGACACATGTATACATATACAAGTATATATGTACCTGTATGCCTTCACCATTTTGCTTTTCAGAAATAATTCCTAGAATTCCCCGTGCTGGCTCACATGGCAATAAGCAATTATAAAAATATGAAAGGCTCCAGCCACTTGTACAGAAGTAATTTGTCTTGCAATTAACTGTCGGGGGAAGGAAGCATTTTGGGGTGGCAAAGCCGGCATCCTCTTCAACTCCAAATTAGAGAGGGAAAGGTGAGACCAAAGAAGCAGAGATGGTCTTACAAGTGCAGTCGAGATGGGATAAAAATCACGCATGGTAACAAATAAAAAATATATATAATATTTTATTCTAATTAATGTCTTAACAGTTTGAAATAAAAATTTACCAAATACACAAAAATCTTGAATATGAGAAGCCTTATGAAAGGCATATAAATAAAGTTTTATAATTTGATAAGTTAAAATTGTAATTTTAATTTTTAAAGTTCTATTTCATGGCTTCTATGTTGAAGTACATTTGGTAGCGAAGTTTACTAATGAGCCTTTTTGATGAAAGGTATCTTTGTGTAATTTGGCAATAATTAAGTCTTGATTTACGTATTTAAAAAAGTATAAAGTATAAAAAAGAAATCGAAACTTCTACAATTTACCCCTCTAAATTACTAAATCTAAATTCCGTTTAGCATATAAATTTTGTATTAACTGGCTCTTATATTTTTGTTTCTTAAAATCCTCCTCATTAACAAACTGTTAACCTCTTAGCTCGAAAAGTGATCTTTCGATAGTTTTTTCGTGTTAAGTTGCCAAGCGATTTGGGAGAACTCTTCGCATTAATCTTGTATGTACTAAGAGGTGCTGTTGCCAATGACTGACTCGGCAAATGCTCAAACTTATATTAATGACTTGGCAGTGCATCTCCGAGGAAAGAGCACACCTTTCATTGCGCGCCTTGCGGGTGCTTGAGTTGGCAATGTCGTCGCGACATTGCTTGACACTCGCACCCGGGCGATAACCGGAAGGTGGAGCCGTAAGGATGCAAGGGGCAGGACACGTGGACTGAAAGCAAACAGAACAATGCACAACGGCAGCAGCAACAATAAAACCCAGCCAAGTAACAGCAGCAGTTTCAAATAAATACATCGAAAGAAAAAGTGTTTAGATTTTGTTAGTTTTTATATCTCTTAGGACTAGTTTTCCATATCCTGTTAACGTCATAATACTAACCTCTCCAGAGAGTGACTATATTATTTTCAAATCCCAATTAAAAACCTAATTTAATTTAATTTAATTTTTAATTTATTTTCACTGTACAATCAAAACATACACATTGACTGAGAAGTTAAAGAAAGCACTTACAATAAACACTGCGGAGGGACTCGTGCAAGAAGTCATCTTCCCTTGGTCATGTCCCCTCACTTTTCGCAACACTCTTCGTTGTCCTGACAATGGCAAATACTCGTATATTGGAAGTTAAAGAGGAGTCCAGCTGAACCGGAGAGGAAGGGGACTCCGGCTAATGCTTCCGTTTCCTGGACGCCAACGGCGGCAAACCCAAGTGGAGCAGCAATCGTCTGGTGTCCTTTTATTGCCCGCTTCCTGCAGTTTGCCAGTCGCATCCGATTGTTCGGTTCAATTGCAATCATATTACAAGCCACATTTAATTTAATTTCTTGCGGAAATATAGAAGAAATCAGAATCAAACGAAACAAGTCCAGTGTCCGGACAGCCTTGGCCATTTATAGCTGAGGGAATGCCGAGGCATTTGGCCAAGTTTTTGGCTCCATTTTGGTTCTTTAATGGGGCGGAAACCAATATCTCGAGGGAAATGTGTGCAAACACATTGCAGCTAAGGTTTAAGCTCACTCATTAACGGAGTACTTCTCCACATTTTGAGTGACTCCAGCAGGCGCATGCGTTGATTTTGACTCCTTTTCTGCCACCCAACATCCTTGCAAACTTTCGAGACTTTCTTTATCAGCAAACCTGTTGCATGTTCAAAATTGATAGAGAGACAGAGATGTGATTGTGGCATATTAAATAATGCAGACAATTTAAAGCAATTATCTCTGACTGCTTAAAATTTCACTTGGGTTTTCCTTTCGGTGTAAGGAAAATATTTCCTCTAATTGTCTGCCTTTGCTCGGGCTGGACAATTGCAAAGGATTTTGTTTGATCAGCTCTCTTGCCAAGGGCCATAAAGTCGGAATTTTACTCTGGCCGCCCACTTGGATTTATTTTTCTTTCTTCTCGGCTTTTCCAGGGAAATCTCTCTGCTCAAGTGGCAGGCAGCCCGCGGCCGTGCAACTTGTTGCTTTGATCAGCTCACGGCTTAAAGTGGAAATTTCCACGTCTTCCATTTATTCTGCACTTTCCCTTTGGGGGAAACCTCTCAGTGACCACGGCCTTTGTGAGTATTACTGCTCTAATTCAATAATTCGTGTCTGCAACTGACAAACGGAAATATTTTATCAAGGACATTAAATTGTAGGTTTAGATGGGACACAAATGCTCAGAATTTATGGAGAAAATCAGGTAAGTAATTAACCAAAAAGTGGTTGAACAAAATATAATATTAGCTGGTAAAGAGTGAATTAATTATCCTGAAAACCAACGATGTTGTTATGGTAAACTTTACGATACACAGATATAATACTTAACTTTTACGGAATCTGACAAATACACTTTTTAAAAATCAACAAAAATCAGTTTTACATCTATTGTGAGTTGTGAATTGTTTTAATCCAATAAATAAATACACAACCAAATCGTGTATCCAGTTTCTATGGTCCTTGGCATTGCCTTGAAAGGGATTTTTATTCAAATTTGTTGGCCTTAATTGTTTTTATGGATCTGCACGCGCACAAGCTTAAAACAACCAATGGCAAACACAATGCTCTCTTCATTTTACTATTATTTTCCCATACATAATAACTGGCAACAGTAAAGCGCTTTTTGTAATGAAGTGGAAAACAGTCGGGAAAGTTCGAGGGGGTGCAAGTGCACAATGCGAACAAAGCGAGCCGTTTAATTTGCATTGCATTACCATGTGGAGGACCCTTCGGTTCGGTTCAGGGAAGGTCCTTGCCATCGATAGGTTCAATTATGTTTGCGGGCTGCCGGCACGTGATCCCCGGCGGCAATTATCGCAGGCTTTGCCTGATTAAAATGGGATTGTTGCGGATGAGCCCGCTGTCCTGGCGCTGATTCCAGGTTCGCCTTGAACTCAGCCTTGATTATATCCATATAAGTATCCATCTCTACCGGAGCCTGGAGCTGGGTGGCATAGTTGCATAATAATGGCAAAAAGATAATTAATTTCCCACTGTCCCAGACATGATTAATTCTTGATTATTTCATTCCGCAAAGAGTGGCAGAAGCTGAGGTCTTTTTATGGCCTTGGGTAATTATACGTTCTTATGTACATATATAAATAAACAGGAACTTTTTTTCTGCTGGGAAAATGGGAATGACTACTGACCATTTTGATCTGTATAAATTGCATTTTTCTTCTCTCTTCAACTTACCATCTCTGGTTTTGAATTTAAGTTATTTTCTAACTTCTTAAGTTTACACAAACACAAAAAGTTAATTAAATTCATTTTCAAAAATCTTTAAAGAGCATTAAAGTTTCGAGATGACTTTTGATAGCAGCTTGGCAGCTTAATTAAGCCAACTTGGCAGCCGTGGTGCATGGCGACCTGCACTCTTGGCGTTTCCTCTTTCTTTTCACTTCCCCCCATCGGTGAGTCCTTTTTTTGCTCAACTTTTGTTGGACGCCTGTCAAAGTCAGGGGGAATTGAAACAAGGACCCAGATGGCCGTCAGGAATAAGGTGAAACGGGTTCGGAGTAGAAGTTTCTTCGGTTTCTTTTTTCTCCAACAGAAACGCCTCCAGGACTCGACATTATTGCTAATCAGTGCTGGCAACTCAAAACAAGTTATTGAAAAAAGAAATTAGCTTGTTCTATTAAGCTAATACTATTAATTCAATATTAACCAAGTGGCTAAAGTTTCCTTTATTCATCGGGAGAGTCTTTGAAAAATCTTAGAAAAGGAAAAGTGTAGAGTCATTGCTGGCTATTTCCTGTGGGTGAAATTACAGCTTTTGTCCAGAAACTAGCCACGTTTACAACACTCTTACTTGGCCCTCTGTTGTTGCTGTTGATGTTGTTTGTCACGTGCGAGTGGCCCGCACACACGCCAGCAGCCACATGTGTGTATACTCGCGCACACACCTCAGATAATGGTGCTGTCAGAAGCGCATTGAACAACATCAATCATACGCACTGTTGTGCGCCACGGTACACTCGCCACATCGAGTCCCCCATCTTGCGAGTGACGTGCCTTGAGGCGGGCCTTTCACTCCAATCTCTTTGCTGTGGGCACCTTTGACATCTCCCGGGGGATGGGGATATGGGTTGGGACTGGATCTGGATCTGGATCGGGATCCGGGCTTGCTTTCGGTGTGGGCGTCCAGTCCATTTGCCTGTTGCCACTTTGTTTTTTTATGCTTTGATTAATGGCATCTGAAGTGACCTTGATTTCGGAGATGCCACGCCCAGCCCACTCTCCACATATAGCACTGCAATTAATTACATATTCTCTGGATGAACATATGACAAAGTTATGCGAGTTTCTTCTGCTCCAAGGAGTTCGTCGTTTATGTGAAGTCCATTTTGCGAAGTCATTCCAAGGAGATTTATCTTTCATCATAGAAACAGCAAGAAAGGCATGTTTAGTTGAGGAAATTACAGGAAAAGGTGGTGTAAGTCTTAGCAGGTAAATGTTTATTATGTTATTAAAATAAAATGAAATATGTTCCTATGTGTGATAATGAATTCCTAGAAATAATATGATTTTATAAATAAAACTAGAATTTATATAATTTGGTTTAAATAAAAACTTAATACAAATAATACACCATAAACGTATCATTACTCAAAGCTTTAATTAATGTTTACTTGAGCCTGAATAATTGATGCATTCAGCGAGCTCGGCTAGTATCTCTTCTGAGACACCTCGACCGTGTTTATACAGCAGGTATTGCTCACTTTCATCACAATTCATCAAGCTAATAAGTCCCAGTAAGCTGATAGCCATCAGCAGTTGTGTGGGCTAGGCCCTTGGCCCTTTGCTGAGCAAATTGCGTCGACGTTTCTAATAATAACAGTGCGCACTTTGTAATTGCTTGCTGAAACGACAGACGGCTGAGGACGATGCCAACAAAGCAAATAGCCACATTATCGCAATTCGGACACGTCAACACGGTCAGTGGGATGTGACAAAGGCCACGAGCAAACAAATTATGTTGGTAATTATCAACAACAGCACGGAAAACATTGGAGAGCAGGTGGGAAAGGAAAAAGGGTCCAAAGAAACGGCCAATGGAGAAATGTTATCTTGAATCTTTGTTGATTAAATTTTTTGAACTTTAAGAAGTGAAATTTCTGATTAAATATATTTACCGGAATAAAATCTAGTAAACAACTTTAGAAAACAACTTTACATAAAAGAATTTACATTTATTTTTATCCGGAAATGAAAAACCAATAGCATTCTTATTACCAGTTCCGTATTGCGGCCATTCTTTCAGGATTTTTGGTATCCCAACCTTGAACATTAAATATTTTCCATTGGTTTCTCCATGAGATTCCAATCTGAATCTGAGCAGTCCAGCCATTGTAATTAGAAATCCATGGCATTCCCAGGCATACAGAAACAGAACGCTCTGATTTATGGGTTCATGTTCAAGGCGAGGAACGCGTGTTTAATATCCCGTCATTTGATTACTCAATACGAGCCGAGCAGCCAAAGGAAGGAGCAGTCAAATGGGGAGCATGGCTCACCACTTCCGGCTGTCTTGTTAGGCCGCCTCGCGCCGCTTCGCATCCCGCCTACTAATTGAGTAATTTATGCGTGTTTGTCGTTACGCTTCCGCCATCAGAGCCAAGAGCAGACCCTTGGCATCTCCGTCTTAGGGCCCCGAATCCCCGGTCCCCTGGAAAAGCCATTTAAGCCCGCCGGCGCGTTATCTATGCCGAATGCCGGCGACATTTTCGCCAGTCAGCTGGATCTTGTGTACACTGAAATTTAAATAAATTCGAAGGAAATTTTTAATGCAAAATTAATTTTAATTTAGAATTTATTTTCATTGTAAAATTATAAGTATTTGGTATTGAATTTCAACAATATAGTATCCAATTTATTCACTTTTTTTCATAAAACGAATTAATTTAAATCCACATTTACCGCAAAGAAAGTTGTTGCTAGAAACTTATAATTAAATCTAGATAAATTAATTAAGTAATGTATTTTTTAATATTTATATTTGTGAATCTCAAAAGTTACCCTTTCAGGTCCTAATTAATGTTTTTTCTTCGAGTGTGAGTCGTGTGTTTGCTCGGTTCCAGCCACTTTCTCCGAGGATGGAATGGCGTTTGTGTGTCGCAGCAAATTCATAAAACGTGACAAGAAATGCAAAATGATTCCACGGCGTCTACCTTGATTGAAAAAGGCAAAAGCGACGGGCTCGAGTGGTAGAGGTAAAGTTAGAGGCCTGCTAAATTAATTTGACATTTCTTGTGGCGGGTATCCGGTGGCGATATCCCCTCTGGCGCAGATTCCCGGCCGTGATTTATGTGAAAAGAGTTCAGCCCGAAAAGGCCGTAGTGATTCCCCGAAACGACTCTTTCACACTCCTTGAGCTGATTATCCCGGGAACTTTAAGTCAGTTGGAGATTTCCTGTTAAATTTAAAATATATAATTTAAAATGTATACATTTAAGGCCGAATGCCGCTGGCTAATTAATTAGTTTGCGCAGTAAACAAACTTGTTAAAAAAGTCCCTGACAAATTTATTATTTACTGTTTTCATTTGCAACTCACAGTTAAATGCACATTAATAACTGCCCACTTGATAGTCTGCCTATTACATTAATTAAATGTATCCTTTTTCAGTTGGTTTTTATCTTTTCCAGCGACCTTTTTTATAGAGGCTTATAATTTATAGCGTTTGTTCGGTGTGTGCGGTGCTTATGTGAGTGTGTAAACGCGTACGGTTGAGGGAACTTTATTGTTATGAAAGCATCCGGGGACTGTAAATACGGATTATATTGAAATATTAAAGAAGAAAAGGGAACAGAAACTACTCTTAAAGATTTAATAAATTCGAATAATAAGAAACCACAACTTCCTACTTAATAATATTTTGATATCTATTTTTTTAAATTTATTTAAGTTACAGAAAAAACAGGGAATCCTGAAAACAAAGGCCACGGATAGTTAAGCTTGAGGAATGTTGGCATTCTAGTATCTTGTTATCCTTTGGAGTGGCAAGAGCAAAAACCGAGAGGACGGACTGTAGGGATCCGCTGTGTTTGCTTTATGGTCCTGAACTGAGACATCGAGCTGTTTTTAAATGCGAATTTCATTGTCCGATTGGTGTCCTTTTTTGTACTTTTTCTGGGCTCTAATGCGATGCCATAAAACTCAAATTCCATGGCAAGTCGGGGAAGAAGTGGAGTCAAAGGGAAACTTCTCTCAATAAATTGTCCATGTATTTCTGATGTTCTATGCAAAACTTTCAGCATCCTGTCGGTAATGTCCTGTCCAGGATTTGGCTTATTATTTTGCTGCATCAGCTTTTTGTTTTCTTCTCCTTTGTTTAGCTCTTTTTTCGTTTTCCCTTTTGGTTTCTTTTGTTGCTCGGAAAATGCTTTATAAAGTCGGTTATGCATTTTTATTGCGCTTTCAACTGCAAAAGTAAAAAGTTGTGCGGCGATGATGAGAATGAAATTTCGATGGTGAGTGTTTTTTTTTTCTTAAAAACGCATAATGTTACTTTGAATTAAACTAACAATAAAAAGTTGTATTTAATTACCAAAGTAATTAATTTCTTTTTCGTCCAGACAAATTCCTAATGAAACTTTGGTTTTATTGGCAACCAAAATAGCCATTTATTATACCCTCGCGAGACCTCGTAGGTTGTTATAATTTCAGCTAGAAGTTAGTAACGCTGTGAAGGAATCATTTCTGACCCTATAAATAATATATGTTCTTGATCAGCATCGACAGCCGAATCGTTTTAGACATGTCTGGGGAAAACAAATTTTTTAGGTTTTTTTTTCAAAATTTGATAAGGGGTTACATGATTAAAATTGTCAAAAATTTGACAAATTCTGAATTTCTTAAAACATTAAATTAAGTATGCAGATTTATTAAGTTAATGGATTTTTAACCTAGTTATTTTATTTTTAAGCTATAAAAATCCAAGAATTTATTTTATTATATATTAAAATACTTGTTTTAGGCTTTTATAATATTAGTCAAAATTATCATTTGCAAAATACAAGAGTACACAAACTTCGGCTTGCCGAAGTTAATTTTTTTTCTCTTGTTTTATGTTAAACTTTTGTTGTTTAGGGCATTTTTAATACGCGGCATTTGCTTGGACCACAGTCGACAACAAAGTTGTTGTTTGGAAAGAGCCTCCGGCCCGGACAAATGGGCAACACAAAAGGGTTTGGGATAAAAAGGATTTGATTTTTTCTGCGTGCTATATTCGCCCACTCTATTGTTGTGATATTCATTAGGAAGTAACTCTTTTGTCTTCCTGGGCTCCACGCTGACAAATTGCGTTTGTCATGTGATGGTTTCGTCCTTTCCGTGCTTTTCGGGATGCCATCGAACCATTTTGGTGGAATTCAGCTAATGAGTTTGCCCTGTGTAAGTTTTGTTAAGGTGACAGATTGCGTGGGTTGTCATTAGACAGTTTGTGTCAGCTGATAAATAATTGTTTCAATTACACAAAGTTTTTGGGATACAAAAATATTAAGGAAAACAGAAGGCAACCTCTTCATATAATTATGTTTAAATAAAAGGATACGAGAAGTAAATATTTGGAAAGCAAAATGTAAAGCACAGCTAAAATATATACTTCCCTTAAATATTCTTTTCGGTTTGCTTTTTTCTATTTACTCCGAATTTGCCCTCGGATTTGGATTTTTAAACTCATTTGGTTGGGCATTGCATTTCGGACCACTACCTTTTTGCCACTGAAAAGCAATTTGCAGTGCCGAGCATCAAATTGCAATCAATCATTCGAAATGCAAAGCACACACACCCGGCCACGCACAAATATCACACACACACAGGTGCTTAATCAACAGTGAGTGTTAGTGTGCTGGGGCAAAAATTATTTGGTAATTTCCTGCAGAGCTGGAAAATAAGGGGAAATGTGTTTTCACACTGACTGGCCGACAGGTGGAGGCGTCGGTGATGGTTATATAATGCACAAAGTGTTTCCAGTGAATATATTTAATATGGTATTCTAGATGATGATGTTTTCTAATTAAAGAAATCATAATTTATTTATTGTTCAATTCATATGTAAAAATTTTTGATTAAATTTGTACAGCAATTTAAAATAAAATAGTAACCAATTCAACTGAATCAATTAAGTTATTAAAATGTAAATGCAAAGTTTATTTAGTTTAGCAAATTAAAATTTATAAAATACAAAAACAATAATGTAAATTTAAAATATAAAATAAATACCTTGTTACCTTTAAATGCTGGCAACCTCATCTAGAGAACCTAGGTAGCACACTTTCACCCTGAGTAGCCCCACGCCATGTGGCTTTCGAAGGACATTGAGAAATCTTAGCTTGCTGCCATAAATAATTGGAAACACCTTGGCATTGGCAGGACGGAAATGAAATTCGATTTGTTGACAATGTTTCAGGTTTTTTTTTTATATATATTTTGTGAGGGTACAGGGACAGACCCTGAACTTTGTCCGCGCTGAACAAAGCTGTTTTCAATTTAAGTTCTTTTGGCTGGCAAATATTTCATTTCATACTTACAAAACATTTTGAGCTTGTTAAAATGTTATCAGCACTTTGACGGCCAAGCGAAAGCCGCTTCCACCTCCAGACCCTGTGCCAAAAAATAGCACTTATAGGGCAAATATTTGTTTGCAATTTAAATACGCCTTAGGCGACTTGTCAAGAGCCGATCCAGATACCAAGGCCGGGCCCTAGACTCATTTGCATAGCTTACAAAACTCATGAGCACACGCCCCATTTCCATGCTAAGCCATAAATCCACAACACATGCCAGGAGCCGAGAGTCCTGAGTCGTGAATTAAAAAACCAAATAGCACAGGCAAGGCCCTGTCCAGAAAATAAAAATATGAAGCACAAGGACTTTTTATTTTTGTTTAGGAGAGTGAGGCAGATAGTTCTTTAAGCTTGAAAATACTGAGGCAAAAGGAAAGGTCTGCAACTAAGGTATATTTATTTAAATTATAATCTTATTTTTATTACCTTTTTAGTTCAGTTTCAAAAAATAAGAAGAGTGTATTTGTTCAAGTTTCAACTATAAACTAACCTAACCCTTCATTCGATTTATTCCCTGCTTCAGAAGCAACTGGTTGTCCTTTGCTGCTACCTGACGTGGCCCGAGGCAATCAAATTGAAATTTATCTGTTGACCTTATTTGGCTCCTTATTTATGCTGCAGGATAAAGGACAGAGAACAGGACGTGTGCCCAAGAGCAGCAAGCATACGAGTATTTAATGCGACCCGACAGCTTTACACGACTCCCAGGGACCAGGACTACCAAGCCGACATTTATAACCGGGACAAAGACAAAGCCAATAGCATCAACAGCGGCCACTTGGCTGGTGGCTACCCTCGCTCCACAGCTATTTTTTCAATCTCCACTAATTTATGTCAATTTGGATATTTATGTGCCGCACTGCGGTCCCGGCCGAAACTCCATTAGCCCCTCCTTCCCGCCGGTGGAGAAGTGTTTTCTGCGCTGCGCCACATGCTGCGTAATTACAATTTGTTATCGCTTTAATTTAATATTGACGCATGTCGCATATAGCAGCACCCATATAGCCTTGTGCCCCTCCGCAGACCAAGGGGCTATATATATATAGAAAGCCACAAAAGGATCATTCCCCTTGGAGGCTCTGTGAACTGTAGCTCACTTACTGTGATGGTAACAAGGTTTATTTTTAATGTAGTGTTTACGTATTTGATTATTTGACTTTATAGATTTTATTATCATTTTTCCAGTCTACCAACTGATAATATTTTGAGAATCAAATGCACTTATTTTAAAATTTTTAAGATTTGTTATTCCAGCATTGAAGCTACGCTAGTGTTAAGAATATCTCAAGATATAATTTCAATTTAAGAATCCTCAAATTACATTTTACAATTAAGTTTTTTATAAACTAATCTTGCTTAGAGCTGCATTTTTCCCTTAACAAATTTAATATTTAACTCCTTAGAGCCAAGCACTTTAAAATCCGAAAACCCAAAGCACTTACCACTTAATTGTACCCTTTTTTGCGGATATCCAAAGAGCCTTGCGTGTTTTGTTG
Organism: Drosophila ohnishii; assembly: GCA_018905755.1. NCBI lineage: Eukaryota > Metazoa > Arthropoda > Insecta > Diptera > Drosophilidae > Drosophila > Drosophila ohnishii. Next base: position 308 of record JAEIII010040112.1, on the reverse strand, counting down.
CTTGAATTTTAATAGGATTCTGACTGGCTCTGGATTTATGCACTTTACATTTGCATATTTAATGCACCTGAAGGATTAGATGCCAATTAAGGGGCACGTGTACTGAATGACAAGTGCATCAGCCTGTCTCACTAATTGTGAGGGGCAATCTACAGGAATAGTACATAGTACCTAACGTCCCCCCATGTAATATGCATATGGGCATTTCCACAGAAATGTCAACCGCGGCCAAAAACGTAAAACTTCTATAAAATGTTTTTTTTCCAACATAGTAACATTGGGAAAAGGTCAATTGATTAAATTTGAAG
>JAEIII010040110.1:0-13740 GCA_018905755.1 Drosophila ohnishii | reverse complement strand
AGATACGAGAGACACCCAAAATAAAAGTTTGCAACGTTTTGAGTTGAGAATCAGTTCTCAAAGTGATCTTTTCTTTACGAATTTGAAATCGAGATACAAGCGAAATAAAACCTAGTAATTCATTAGTTTTGAGATCAAGAAAGTAACGTCGCATTCGAAAGTATTATTTCCCCCTCGACAAATAGTTGATAGTCAAACAAAGAAGATATTAAACGTTGAATAAATCATCATTGATTGATATATGCTTAAACGACATGTTGAAGAATAAATAAATAACAATGCATATAAATATAAAATACCTATTGTTTAGCTCAATTTAAGGCGCGCCAACAAGTTTTCTTTTCCGAACCGTTTTCGTTCGTCTAAATTTTCTCAAATATTTTTTATTTTTCTCCTAACAACTCTCACCTTGCTGTTCCACTAACGAGACACGAAACTTCCTTGAACGAAACTAAAAACAAAACACAAGTAAACAAAAATGCCAAAACAATAATATTCTGAATTGGACTAAAAACGCAATTAACAATTAACAAATTACAAATTACAAATGACAAATGAAAAGTAAACACGCAATTATAAACAATAAGCAGTTCAAAACCTTTTGAAACAAATATATACACATATATATTTATATATATTTCACTAGACAAATTTTTATGCATAAACTAAAAACAAAACAAATTCTATATTATCAATGTTTTTGCTCTAAATGTCTAACTAATTGTTAATAAAACCAAAAATCAAATTATTTTCCGCAGGCAAAACACGTTAAATGAGAATGCTATATAAATATGTGTCATTATTTGTTACCAGTGGCAAATAAAAATATTTAAAATGAAACGGAAACGGAAAAAGTAAAAGTTATGACATTAAACTGTATATTGTACATTTACTTTTAAAAACAAATGAAATGTATTTACACACGAGAAACGGCATGGCATATGGCGATGATACGAAACTAAAGAAATTTTAAAATTTATATTTACTTTGTGCGTTTTTAAACATGTTGGCGACACAATGACAAGCAGATTAGTGCATAAACCTAACTAATAATAATAATAACAATAAATACTAATTAAAGGTAAATAATGTAATGACGTTGACAACATACATATGTATTTTACAAGGCAGAAGAACAACCCAAACCAACCTTGACCCGATCCACACCGAATCCCAAAAGATATATATCAAAATCCTGGCATATTTCGCATATTTTATTGTCTGCAAAAACAGTTTATTACAGAACGCAACCCCAATTAAATTAAACCGTTTACGAAAGTTTGTTGAGCAGCAGCATTCCATTGATATAACATTGCAAAATGAACAAAATATATGTATATGTACTAATTAAAGTATATCACCCGAAAAAAAAGGAAACCCAAGAGAAACAAAAACAAAATGTATAATTTAGTTGTTTAATGATTGATAATATTTAGACACACCAGAGGATGCCCCAAGCATCGTCCGGATGCAAATTCAGTCATCCGAGACAGCAGAGAAACACTCCTCGAAATGCCATAGAACATTTTCCACTCCAATGTAGAGCGCAGAAGAAGGTGGAGTTTCTCTGAAGAGATTACAACACGAACACCCTGAAAACCAAGCACAGAAATACTGTAAAGTTCGACGACAGACCGACCGAAGACAACAACACCATGAACACACACGAGTATATACATAATAAAAATATATATGAGAACAATTTAACGAGATTAAAATCAACTAACGTAATAAAGGGAAAGTGTATAACTATTAAAACTAAACGACAACCCACCCAGCTCTTTCATTTCGGTTTTCGCATTCATATTGCATTCAATTTATTGACACAAATTTTCAATATAACGCTAAATGGGTTAAAAGAACACAAACAGTTTTTGAACAATGCACAATGAATTAACAGTGGGTGTTAATAAGCACGTGATTGTCTGCCAGTGGCGGCAGGCCAATTAAATAATTTACAATATTGCATTTGGCTTAGAACAGGAAATCTCATAAGTGTATCTTGGGATATGATGTGAGTGTAGCGGCTTCGCTTATCTTACGGCTAATAACACAATGACATTGACCTAATGATGCCCTTCCACCCAGGACTAATTACACAGCTAGACGGGCCACTTGCTAACACCTGGCTACTGCTGGTCACCAGCGTTCGCTTCGTCGGTGCGGCTCTGAACGATCGTAGGCGATGCTCTTAAAACGCGTGCTTGCTTCCAGCTGCTGCTGCTGCTGCTTGGAAACAGGCTGGCCCCTATTCACAAGGTCCTTCCATATCATGGTGAGTAGTATGAAGATCGCGCCCACAATCTTGTTCAGAAACTCGAGCACCTTGAACACGATCGGCGTGACGGTGTGGGTGAAACGACTCAGCTCGAACATGAAGCGCACTGCAAAAATGCCAAAGAATTTCAAAGCCGTTGCCGCTCCGCCAAAGACCGAAAAGATGAGCAGGGCCAGAAACCGGATGGTTCCCATTATGTTTCGCTTGTTCACATCGTTGGCCATAAAGTCGTAGACAGTCTGCTTGACGCCGTCTCCCCACTGCTGCAACACGGCCAGGAAGTCGTTTAGACCCAGCTGAAGCTGATCCGTGACTTCATTGGCCGCAGGGGTTTCTTCGCCCGAGGTTATCGCCTTGCTGTTGCTATTGCTGCTCCGGTTGACGGAAATGGATCGTCTTGGGGTGACCAGTGGCTCTGCCTCAACGGCCCGCACCATCTTCAGTTTCAGCTGGACTTCCTGGTCCCGGAAGCGTACTGTTTTTATGCTGAACCAGTACTCGCCGAAGGCCAGATCGCTCAGCTCCGTCCAAATACTGGTCTCCAGCTGTCCGGCTTGCGATGTGTGCTTATAATTGCCATAGCTCCCGCTGGTTATACCGACCCACATGTTGGGCACGAAGCGCTGGTAAAACATCCGCAGTTGGGTTGCGCTGTTCTGCAGCAGCTTCTCCAGCTCCCTCTCGCTGCGTTGCAACACCACTATGTCCCGATAGCCACCCACCTGCTCCACCAGGCAGCGCTCCAGATAGTGGCCGCGGAAGAGACGCGACTTGTACAGCTGCTTGGTGAGCGACTGCATCGCTAGCTCCTCGGGCGGCATGGGGCGTGCGTTCGCCACTGGTACAATCATTTCGCTGGTGTCCATTGGAAGCTGTTCGAAAAAAGCACTACCATTAGGAGGAATATGTGGCCTGCAATGGTGACCTTACCAATTGATAGTACTTGGACTTTGCTGCAACCACTTTCGCCGCTTAGTCAGCAGCGAGTCAGCCGAGTTTTGTTATTGTTTGGAAACCCAAAATGTCACCATCCAATGCTAGGCCCAGAGCAGGTGTAAAAAACTACAATTTGTTGACTTTTACTCTTTTTCAGCTGCGCACATATTCACAGCGGACTTTGTTTTCAAATATTGACAAAGGTCCTGAATTTACAAAATTAACAAATAAGTTTGGGCCAAGCAGCAGCTGTCTAGACTCTAGAGATGGGCTCTGGCTGTCGTGTCACGAACGCAAACGCCTAATCAAAAACAAATTTATGTTGTTAAAAGCAAGCCCGGAAAATCATGCAAAAACATATATCGCTTAAAAATCTATTCCAGGATCTCAAGATACGTATTGTTTTTGGAAAAACAAGTTATAAAAAACTCGATATTTGGCGAGTTCGTGACTCGTGCTTGTTCCATCTCTAGAGTAAATAAGAAAACAGTTACCCATCACTAATGTGACGAAAAAAATTAATAAAAAAACCTTTTTGATACTCAATTTTCCAAGCATTTTCACAATCGGCCACGTTGGTTTCCCTCCCCGTCAAGATTTCCTCCCGACACCGACTGGAAGAGTGCCTGAGGATGACTTTGGTGGGTCTAGCAGCCCGCAAGCTGGCGCAGAAGCAGAGGTGAGACCGCTTGGGTTTCAGCCGGCTTTTATCGGTAATCTGGAATGCTTTTTTACTCTTCCCGCAGGTCGGCCAAGCTGGCGGCGGCCTTTCCGAACGGCGTCCGGTGCCAGAAGTGCCTCCAGATGGGCCATTGGAGCTACGAGTGCAAGGAGAAGCGCAAATTCGTGCATCGCAGCTCGCGGACCAAGCAGCTGAGCAAGCACCTGGCCGAAAAGGAGGCACAGACAGCCAAGGACGTTGCGGCTGGCCAGGCGGGCGAGAACGCCCAAGACGCCAGCTCCGCGGCCAGCAAGAAGGCCAGACGCAAGCGAAAGCCCAGTGGGAGTTCCTCCTCCTCCTCCAGTTCGTCAGACAGTTCGGACAGCAGCAGCGGGTCAGACTCCTCCTCCGCCTCGGACTCGAGCGACTCCAGCTCGGACTCCGATGAGAGCTCCTCAGACTCTAGCGGGAGTGGTTCCACCGGCTCCGACAGCGACAGCAGTGAAGATCTGGACCAGGGTGCGCCCCAGAAGAAGAAAAAACGTGACGAGAGTTCGGCGGACTCCTCCGACGACCAGGAATAGGAGTTAAGAGCCCGGTTTTGGTTTCGTAGCGCATAGCTTTAGTAGTTTAGTTCTCCCCCGTTAGCCGTCGCCTCAAAAAGTGGACTCTCAACCGAATACAATTGTAATATTACGTACATATTTATTATTTAAGTTCCCCCGTGTACAATGGTCTGGCGGAGATTCCTAGCCAGAGTGCTACCAATAAATATTTCAGTCAGTCCGAGTCAATCTCCTCGTCGTACTGCTCTAGTTTGTGGAACACGAGGTCCACCAGCTGCTGATTGTTGATGTGCTCAGACTCCGAGACCGGGACCGGTTGCATTTCCGGCCCGTCCAGGTCTATGTGCAGGGGGTCCCGAGTCGGAATAACGTTGTTCTGTAGCCCCAGTGACTTCAGATGCAGTTCCTCCACCTGCGACATATGAAAATATTGGATTTGTATTGGGGATGTGAATGAACAAGGGTACCTTCAGTGAATTTAGGGTCTCCTGGATGACGGGAAGGACTTTCTCAAGCTTCTTTTGGATGGAAAACAGCTCAATCTGCTCTTTTTGCAGGACGTGGTTTGATTGCAACATCTTAAAAATTTTAAGTTAAAATAACAACAATTGATATCGATAGCAGCGGCTATCGGAAATATTTACATTTGCCTGACTGCCAGGGCTGCAATTCAATAACAAGCCGGGTAAGAAGCTGTTATCGGAATCGTTCGCGCCCTTGCGGAATTTTCATTTTGTACAGTCAAAACATTTATTGAAGAAGAATCCTTTAAAATATAAAAAAACAGAAGTCTGATATCCACAATATGGACGCATGGGAGGCCAAAGAGACCGAGCCTCTGTTGAAGCGATTCCATGTCAGTTGCGCGCAGCTGGAGCTGGATTCGGAAATCCAACAGAGCGCCTTCGATACCTACCAACGATTGGCGGTGGACGGCGGTCTGGCTAGAAGTGGAGACGAGGCCCAGCAATGGCTCTGCTGCGCCGTCTACAGCGAACTGCAGCTAGCGAAGATCCGGGACATTAAGGGCGAGTTCCAAGAAACCGGGAACCACTGCTGGAATCTGTCGCTTACGCGTTTATTGCGCAGCTTCAAGGTGAGCGGGTCGGTGTTCCTTCGCTGCATGGAGCACTGGAACTGGCTGGCCCAGAACACGAAGGTTTTACAGCTGGAGGTGGAGGAGCTGCGCCGAAGGTTCAGCGTCACACTGATTCTGTTGCAGCACTACAAGAGCCTCTTCCAGCGCCTGTTCACTCAGCCCTCCGAGGACGCGGATGCACTTGCCTTCTACGACTCACTCTACGAGTTTGGCTGGCTGCTCTTCCTGATCGTTCGCAACGAGCTGCCTGGCTTTGCCACCGAGAACCTGGTGAACGGCTGTCAGGTCCTCGTCTGCAGCATGGACCTACTGTATGTAAACATGCTGGAGGTGGCAAATTCCCCGGTTATCCGCCGGGATTTTCCGGGCTTGCCTTCGATGTGGGGCACGGAGGACTTCGACTACAACATCCTGAACAAATACAGCGCCTTGCAGGCCATCGGAGCCCTGGTCCCCCAGCTGCCGGAGAAGGGGGTACAGCAGATGAAGAACGCCTTTTTTCAGAAGGCGCTAATGGTGCTATTCATGGACCAGGCGCTGCTGGGCAACGACACCCACATGCGGGAGATTCTCAAGGAGGGAATGCTGGACGTCAACTTTTCTACCCTTAATCGTAGATACTCGAGCCATGTGGCTGACATAAGCGAGATGGATGAGAGGGTCATGTTGTGTTCCCAGGATGCGAAAGAGCGGAATAAGAGCAGTCCGGATTCCAAGAGCAGTCCGCGGCCGGTCTCCCAATCAAGCTCCTCCTCCTCTTCACCATATAAGAAGCTACTGGACCACAAGCTGCCACAAAGCATGCCCGCAATTATGAAAGCACTTGGTGAAGAGGAGAACTATGATACCATAGTCCACACCGTGGAGAAGCTGCTGCTCATGCTGGGCCATAGGTTTAGCGCTGCCGTCAAGGACCATATGAATGAGCAGGTGGCTGCAGAGCGATTCCACCTGACCAGAGGCCTCTTCTATAAGTTCCTGCAAAAGATATTGGCCTCTGAGTTGGCCCTGAAGCCCCAATTGAAGTTGGGTAACTTACTCAAAGAATACACCCTGACCACAGCCCTAATTGCCTGCTGCCTGGAGTTGGCTCTGCACATCAATGATGAGCATGTCGATCAAGTGCGGTTTCCCTTCGTCCTCGACTGCTACTCGCTGCATGCCTACGACTTCCAAAAGATATTGGAGCTAGTGGTTCGCCATAATGAAGGATTGCTGGGCAGGGAGCTGGTTAGGCACCTGCACACGGTGGAGGACCAGTGTCTGGGAACACTGATATTTCGCGCCAACTCGCAGCTGTGGCAACACTTTGGGAAGAACGACCGGCTTCCCAGTTACCAGGAGGTCCAAACTCAGGCAGAGGACAAGGAGAACCCGTCGACCGGCGCAGGTATCTGTCTGCGAAAGTTCTATGCTCTGGCCCACCGACGGCTACTGGGCCTCTGCAAGAGGCTATCCCTGGTGGATGCGTATCCACGTATCTGGCATCTGGCCGAGTACTCCTTCACCCTAAAGGGCGGCGAGCTGCTGCGCCAACGCAACCTGGACCTGCTGCTGCTCTGCGCCGTCCATCTGCACGCCCGATTGGAGGATCTGCGTCTGAGCTTCAGCGAAATCATCCAAGAGTATCGTCGCCAGCCACATGCCCAGAGCAGCGTCTACCGGCAGGTCAGTCTAGGCAATGGCCAGACCGTGGATATTATACGCTTTTACAACACAACGTTCGTGAAGAGTATGGCCCGCTACGGGCTGCACCTGCGCTGCGAGCAGTCCACACCTCCCAAGTCTCTGTCGCCCTTTAGAAAGAACGTGGCCGTCCTGCAGGAGACAGTGCCCAACGAGCTGCGCATGCGAGGTAATATAAGCGTATCTTCGCCACCACCGCCCAAGATCTGCCTGAGTGGATCCTGCTCCAGCGTAGATCTGACAGAATCCATCAACCGATCTCCGAGGGTGATAACTAAAGAAGCGAATTTAAATCTGAAGCGCAGTGTCTCCAGCAACGAAATCCATGCTGACAAGCAGCCCAACATCCTTCGGCGACGCACCTGCTACCATTGATTCGAATAAGTTTCACTAGACACATTGAACACCCTGGCTGGCTACATTTTACGAAGCTGCACTTCATACAAAATAATAACTTAGATTTCACTGAAACACGCCTCACTCATTGTAAATGAATATTCGCTACTCGAATGAATTTATCTCAAATAAATTGAATGATCTGTATACATTTAACTTAAATGTGCAAGTGTCCTTTTTGCTTTCAAAACCATTGTGGTCATTCTATTCAAATTTAAACACCTAACACATGACGTATCCAGGAGGTTTGCATCCCAAACTTGTTAGGGCGCTGAAGGGTATGGTTAATTCGGTGCAAAACCTTTTCAAAAATTTGTTGTGGCAAAGGCCTAAGGTTAACTTATTACACAATATTTAGACAATTGTGTTAAATTTTGCACTGAAAAACATTTAAAGGGAAAGCAGTTGTAGGAAATCTCCCAAGTGCCCTTAAAAAAAGTTGGTTTGTAGTTTCCCAACTCTCCAAAGAATCATCCGAAATAAAAAAATAGAATGCATCCATTATAGGGTAATAGGGTACATTTTTGTTATTCATACATTGAACACCAAACTACCTCCGTTCAATTTCAACTTCGACGATTTTGGTATGTCGATGTGAAACTGACAAAAGTTACGATTTTGGACATTTAAAAAAATTGAATACAAATACAAGTAAAAACCCCCATCCTTGACCAATTATGCAAGCAATTTTTCTGAAAGCGTTACATTTTCGCCTCTCGTTAGAATAAAGTTGTACCAAAGAGTATGAATAGTATAGTTTTACACTGTTTGGTTGTACTTACAGTTGTTGGCTCTCTGCCAACAAAGAAGATAGAATCGATCCGAACTGAAATGTCTTTGATGCCGTTTTCAATTGGCCTTTAGTGAAACGAGCAGCGGCCTGCAAACTCCAAAATATTGGAAATAAATAACAACTCCCGTACTCTGTATATTTAAATAGATTTTAATTTAATGCCATTGTTTTCGGGATTTGGAAACTTGGTACTTAATAGTTGTGCAGTTGCGACCAGACACGAAACGAATCTTACACGTAATACAGGAAACACGGATGTATGTTCGTCAAGCTGGGGTTCAAATGAAGGAGACAGGCTGGGCTTAGAGAGTGGAGTATACATATTACATACTGAGAGCGTACGACCTAAAACTAATTACTTTAACGCTTGCTGTTGGCTTATAAGTAGGAGTTAAGAAGGAGGAGCTGTGCCGGCGACTGGAGCCGCGCTTGCGGGAGGAATGCTGGCGGCGACGGCGGTGGGCACTGAGCCTGGTGGGGCGCCGCTGGCCTCTGCAACTGGGACGCTGCTTGGCGGTGTGGTATCTATTGGAAAAGATGATTAATTTTTACATAACAATAATATTTGTATTTAAAACTTACCCATTGGTGTGGGTCCCTGAGATTGCGCTGCTGCTGCTGTTCCCCCTGCCTCGCTGGGTGTCGCGGCCAAGGCCGAGGGTGCTCCAGGCGGAGGGGGTCCACCGGCGGCCACAGCGGGTGGCGCTTGGAAGGGCGCACCGTTGGGTGGCGGAGCTACGGAGCCTGCTATATGCGGCGGCAGCGGCTGGTGCTGAGCAGTGGGCCCCGCCAGGGGCTGTGACTGCGGCGGCAGCTGGTGCGGATGTGGCGGCAGTGGCTGCTGCTGCTGCGGAAGGTGCGGATGCAACGGCAGCGGTTGCTGTTGTTGCAGTTGCTGCTGCGCCTGCTGCTGTTGCGGTTGTGGCAGCTGCTGTTGCTGCTGGAGAATCATTGTCCCGGCGGCCGCCGCTTGACCTTGCAGCTCTTGCTGAAGGCGATGATGCGCCTGCTGGCGAGCCCGGAATTCGGCCGCCTTTAGCTGCTCCAAGTGGAACTGCTGGCGTTCAGTAATAAGCTGCTGGCGCTGGTACTCCAGGCCTTCGCGCTCTCTCTCCATTGTGGCCTCCAGCTCCTCAAAGTGCCGCAATTTAATCTCCAGTTTCTTCATCTGCGTCTCGACAAGCAGCGCCACCAGGGACTTGATCTTGCGCTCCTCCAAGGCAGCCAAGTGCTTGGCCTTGACTGCTGCGGATGCCAGAGCGGCCGCCGCCGCTGTTTGCATATTGTTTTCGCTGAAGGCTCCTTCCTTTGCAGCCGCAGCCCCCGTACCAGCGCCTGTTCCAGATCCCTCCTTGCCATCGCTGCCGCCGTCCTTGGTCTCGCCATCTCCGCTGCTGTCCTCCGTCTTGATGTCCACATCGGCGGCTCCGCCGGCAGAGGCGGTTGGGTCTGTGGGTGAGGATTTGTTTGTTGATTTTTCTGACTTGCTGGCCGACTTGTCGCCCGAGGGCGAGGAGGCGGACGACTCTTTCAGTTTCTTGTCGGTGTTATTGGTGTTGCCTGACGCTGACGAAGATGATGTGTCTGTGTTGGTCTTATCCGATTTCGTTTTGTCTTTGGACTTGGCATCGTCTGTTGTGGTTTGGTTTTTTGGGTTTGGTGATGGTGTTGATGTGATTTTTTGGTAGCAGATTTTGGTAGATTTGGGCGCAACACAAAAACGAAACAAAATACAAAAGTACAGTGCCAAATGGTGAGACATGTTGCAAATTTTGAGTACAATAAAAACATAAGAGTTTACAAAAACAAAAACGATGCATAGAGATCACAGAGATGGATTTCCGGGACAGAAATTAAAAGATAAATAACTCATAAAAAGGACTTCGCTGATATCCTATTTGATAAACCTTCAAGGAACCCTTTTATTTTGTATATTTAACGATATCTTACCGTCTTTTTTGCTTAAATCCTTCATGTCCTCATCTGATCCGCCGGCAGCTGCTGCCGAAGCTCCCTCCTTGCCTTCCTCGTCCTCCTTATCGTTGCCTGTTCCGGCGATTCCACTGTTGGCCAGGCCAAAGTTGGGATTGAATTTTCCGGCTGCAGAGGCTTTCTCCACATTCTTCATGTGGTTGTCCATAATGGTGGCGGGCACCTCGTCCTAAAACAGAGAGTTTTGTGTTTATATCGCCACATGTTTATATGAGTAAGCCTGTACTTACCTTAATGGCAGCAAACTCCTCCATGGCAGCCTTAGCTGCAGCGGCAGCCACACGAGGATCGACTACAGAGGCCAGGAAGGCGACGGTGGACATAATGGGATTGCCGCTCTTGCTAAACGGAATCGGCTGGCAGCCCAATGGACCCAAAAAACCACCATCATCCTCTAGATACGGATCCTCGATGGGCAGCCGCAAGAAGTGAAGGATACACTCATCCTGTGTTCGCGAGCCGACGTGCTCGCACACCTTATTCCAGTCATCTTTGTGCATCTCAAGTCCCTCAAGCAGCAGCAGTGTCTCCTGGTCCGTCCACTCCCGCGCCATGCTGGCCGCAGTGCGATTCCTCATGGCTGCCGGCTTCTTGGCATATTGATCCAACTTGAGGCCAAACTGGCTTACCCCGGAACTCAATCCTCCAGCTCCAGCGCCTCCGTTTTCGAGAGCCTCTGTCTTAATACCAGCCAGGCCACCCTTGTCGCCCAGCTCCAACCCTCCATCCTTGCCCAGTGGCTTCTTATCAAGATCGAGCAGAGTCTTGGCCGCCGAGGGCTGTTGGGTTTTCTGTGGGTTAATAGCCTGCAGGCCCGATGGAGTATCCGATAGAATGTGGAAGTGGGAGGTCGGAGGCGGACCCATTGGCGTCGGACGTAAATCCGCATCGATCTGGTAGTTTATCAATCCCCATTGCTCAAGGAATGCGTGGACACGCATAATAGCACACACATCTCCGGCCAAATTGCGCCGACAGGCGGTGCTGGTCAAGTACTCCGTGGGATTGAGCCTAAAAGAAAAGCAAGTGCAATCAGGAATAGTTCAGAGATAAGGTTTAAGCCCAACCCACCTGTAGGTGTCTATCATAAAGTTCCTGTACGCCATGTAGATCTCCGGCGTCTTGGACTTGTTCTTGCTGTTAAAGAACTCCGGCATGGCTCGTTTCTCGATGACGTGAATGGAGTTGTAGTCGAACCAGGCCGAGTACGAGGGCACAATGATGTGGTGCGTCTGCTCGGTGACATTGTCCTCCATGTCCTCCTTGGCCGACGAGGAGAATTCCTGGGTGTTGCTGTTGTCGCTCGTCTTACCCGTCTGCGAATTGTCCCCATCCCCTGTGGACATTGCTTGGGCGGCGCTTCCTCCAGTCATTTCGTCATCCAGGTCGGTCATGGTACCACCTACACACATGGGTAAATAAGTCAGAAAGTGCCAGGGGAAATCTAGAATTAGCTACTTACCCTTAATAGGCATCATATCGTTGTCGCCACGAGATTTGCCACCTGGAGCAGGGCTGGCCGTTGACTGCAGCGCGGCGTTAGCTTTGTGCACCTCCTGAACATTGGGCTCGGCCGGCGGATCGTCCAGATCGCGGGTAAGGTCTTCGTCATCGTCGTCATTGCGGGACTTTTTGTGCACAACGGCCGGGGATCGCTTACGCTTGCCCGGCTTCGAGGATGAGGTAGATGCAGACGTGGCCGGCGAAGGCGAGCGACGTCGCTTCTGCTTGCCGCCACCGGAGCTAGTAGCAGGCTTCTTCTTTTCGTCACCAAAGGACATGATGTCGTCGATAGACATGCGCTGCTTGTGCGTCTTCTTCTTGCCCTGCTCGTCCACCTCGTAGTCCTCCTCAGCCATCCACTCGTTGTACTGCTCCAGGTCCAAGATCCATGAGGCGGAAACACGCCAGCGCTCCGCCGGCGACTCGGGATTCTCCGGAATGTGATCCGGCAGGTCAAAGCTGTTTACAGCCCAGGAATCGTAGGATTCCGGGAAATAGTACCAGTGCAGCATTACATGGCCGCCGCGCTTGAAAATTGGCCGTGCGTACTCGTCGGGATGGGGATCCACGATGGGGTAGACGATGTGGGTGGATTCCTCTTCGTCGGAAACGATCTCCACCCGCCGGTTGTCAAGGATCTCGCGCAGGCGCCCCTCGAAGCTCTTCTCGATCTCAGGTCGGATGTAAATGTACGGAATACGGTACAGGTCCGCCTCTACCAGGGCCTGCTCGATCTCGATCAGCAATTGGATGTTGGGATCCTTGCGCGTGGGATTCTTTCCGATGGAAAAGTCAAACTTCTTGCCGCGCTGCTCCGCCCGGAAGCGGAACATGGTCGAGAAGATGATGCACAGGCCTCCGCCGCTCTTGAAGTCCAGAAAGCAGCGCATCTGGATGGCAAAAATAAATTTAAAATTAGTTATGCTGCGAAAATTGATGGGATTTACTTAATCTAGTTAAATGCTTTAATCACTATATATACTTCTGTAATTTCTCATAATTTCTTCTCCAAATTCACATAAATTCTTTTCGTTCTATATTATCGCATGGAAACACATTGGGTTAATATTTACGTGTACACACGCCACACAGGGCACCCTGTATCACGCACACATTCACACTAATACCAACCGGAATTCTGGTCGCCGGCGGCTCCGCCGAATTCTTGCCGAGCTTCGCCTCCACATACTGCAGAAAGTGGATCAGTAGTTGGGCCAGGGACTCCTTCGTGATGGGCTCCGAGCTGTGGGCCAGATACTGTGCGGAAAAGCAGCTTCATTACTTATTGTTTTTTTTCGCGGCGGACAAGCGCCATTTTTGTTTGCGGCGGCGTTGTTGTTGGGGTACGCACCTTCTTGCAGTTCTTCTGCAGCCACTGTCGGATGGATTCGAAGCCCTGCAGCGTCTCCGGGGACTGGAAAAAGTCAATATTCGGACTTCCGTCCTTCTTAGGACCCAGTGTGTTCATGGTGCAGCACTTTTTGCAGGCTTTTTCTCAATTTTCTTTTCAGTTTTCCACGCCAAAAGCCAGTATTGAACGCTAGTAGGGTTGTTCAAATTTTCCTGAAAATTTTTTTGCCATATCGAATATTTTTTGATATTTTTTCCTTGGTCACTCTGAACGTCAAAAAAAATGTCAAAACTAAATTTTACAGGCTTGGGGTCGAATTCTCGTTTTTGGGGTCGAATTCTCGTGTAGAATGTAGAGTGTTCGAGGAACGTGTTGAATGTTCGATCCAACTGTTTGCCCAAATATCGAAGTCGCGATAATTTTCTTTGATATTTTTTGATATTTTTTCCTTGGTCACTCTGAATTTCAAAATGTAAGTT
>JAEIII010040109.1:0-19073 GCA_018905755.1 Drosophila ohnishii | reverse complement strand
ACAGACGGACATGGCTAGATCGACTCGGCTGTTGATTCTGATCAAGAATATATATACTTCATAGGGTCGGAAACGTTTCCTTCACTGCGTTGCAAACTTCTGACTGAAATTATAATACCCTGCAAGAGTATAAAACTAATAATAACAAACAAAAATGTTTATTCATTTTTTTTTTTTTTTTATTTTCACTTCAATGAAGGCGAAAAACTCCTAAAAATAGCACAACTAGCTGGCAATCCTTCTCAACCGTTCGTCAAGAATAGCGATCCGGCTTGAGATTTTTAATTTGATTTCGTTTAATAAACTTTTTATTTTGTGTATATATTTCTTTTTTGTTTTTTCCTAAATTTCCTTTACCCTTTATAAACATTTGTTTTACTGGCAAGTTTTTCGTCTTGATTTAGAAACAAAAGGGATTCGAATTCTGATCAATAATATATTGATTATGATGCTCGGATCTAAATAAAATTATTCAAATTGTCTTTCATATTTTATTTAATAATAATAATATTCTAAAGTATAATATTCGAAATAAGTTGAAATCCCTGGATCCACATCACTGTATGCCTAAAATATTTAAATATAGTATTTATTTTATTCTTCGAAGCTAAAAAATGTTGTAAATTTTGACTGACCTTTAATAAATTCAGTTTTCAGCTTTTAAATATACAGACTGTCACATGTCACTAAGGCCCGCTTTTAATTTTATTCAAACTGCGGCTTGATGTGTGGAACAAAAAATGCCAGCTGATGGGTTCTACTTCCAGCCAATACCGCCCGTGGGAGCTGGAGCACTTGGTGTGGGCTTATAGTCTGGTGGAATGCTAAAGCCAAGAACCTCGAAATTGCCACTTGGAGCAGAAGCAGCAGCAGGTGGATTGGTCGGATATGGTGGAGATTTGTGTACGGCCTGCGGTACTGGATTCGGCGAAAAGTGGACAGGTGGCGCAGGTGGTGTGTCTTCCGCCTTGGGATACAGACTGGGAGCGCTGGCTCCTCCGTTGGCTCCATTAGTACCGGATCCAGGCTTATTGTCAAATGGGTAGACCGGATACCGAGGCTTAAATGTATTGGACTCAAACGGCTCGTCACTAACGTCTTCTTGGAAGATGGGGGAACCTGCAGATGAAATCAAGAAGTTTAACAATGGTTTTTTCCTTCTTTGTTATAACTCTCACCTGGGTAGAAGCTCCCATTGGGCTGGGACTTGTCCGCCTGGCCGGGTCCCTTGTCGCCGGCGCTACCCAACAGCGGTACGGTACCAATGGTCAGCGGAAAGTCCACCACCAGATCTCCTCCGCCGTGCAGCTTGAAGGTCTTGGCAATAAAGCGGAGTGTGTAGCTAACCCGGATGGGGTCCTTTTCACTTTGGGTAGTGGGCGTGGTCGGTGGCACCACAAGAAACTCATTGAACTGAGCCTTGTTGTGTTTCAGCACCTCTCCACAATGTTTATCCGCCACCCTCGTTTCGGTGACCTTGAGCTGCTCCTTGACGCCGGAGGAGTTGGCACGATATGAGACGTTCTTGAGCAGGCGCACCTTAACATCCATGCATTGCACATCCGACTGATTGTCCAGCACCAAATGGAAGTGGATCTTCTGGCCAGGCACGTAGCCTGAATACGTGGTACTCACATCCATGACCATCGGCTTGTTGGCTCCAAAGATCGATCCCCACCAGAAGCTCTTTGACTCCAGGCGCTTCAAAGGTTCCTGTGTAAAGAGGTAAGCTAATTTAAAATTTGTTTAAATGGATTTATTTATTTATCTACCGTGTATTCATGGCGCTTGTTCAGATCGTGGGGCAGGATCACAGAGAAGCACTGTTTGAAGGTGTTGTTGTAGCGGACGGAACGATCTACGGTCAGGGTGACCTCGTGCTTGATCTGCCCGTGGGCGCCGTTGAAGGAGGTGGGCGCGTCGGGCGGAATGGTGGCCCGGAAGGGGAATACATACTTTCCCGTGGGCAGCTCCATCTGGGACCCACCGTTCTGGCCGTAAACGTACTGGTCTGTGCTGTAATAGACTTTCGTGGTGGTATGGGTCACCAGCGTCTTGGTGGTCTTTCCGTCCTCGCCCACCCGCTCCTCGCTCTCCTGCCAGCGCGTCTCCCCATAGCCGTTTATGGTTATAAAGATCGCTGCAATTGAGTTAATTTCTCTGTACTGCGGGTATGTAATTCAATTATGCATTTAGTTTAATTGTATTTGACCTTAGGCTTTTTGTACGGCTCTCAGTGGTATTGTATTGGAAAATTCGCTAGCGACACAAAAAGCATTCGTTAATCCACAAAAAAAATTTCCGAGAATAAAATATGAGTTAAACAAAACGAACAAAAGCACATAATAATGCTACTTATACGTTCAAATGTTTAATACACTTGAAAAGAACAAACTGGCTTTTAAACTATAAATCAATTTTGAATCTAAGAATATTTTACTTATTTACAGATTTAAATAGAACATTATATAATATTGTAAAACTATTGAATCAATCATAAATTTAATTTGATTATTAATACAACTTCTAAAAATCAAAGTCAGCTACAATTACCTTCTTTCAGTTCGTTCTAAATGAAACCCTAGATGTGAGTGACTGACCAATAAACAGAATCAAATGTCTAATAATATAAACAGCGGCCGCAATTTCAAAATAAAACTAGTTTTTTAGACGCTATCAGATATCGGAAGCCAGCCAAGCGGGCACATGTGTGTTGTATATCTGTGTTCTTATAATATGTATGTACATATACATATCTGACAGACAAACAGATCTACCGGCAACTATAACAAAAGCAGGCACAACAATACACCGACATTATTAATGACGACGCAGCTACGCAACGAAAGTGGATGGGAACTTTGATTCAAGAGGGAAGGGAAACCATGACGTCATGGTCACGGAATCATTAGAATACTGCGTCTTCCGCATGGCCACTTACATCGAATGGTTTTCGGACGCTCCGTAACCAGTTCCGCGGTACCGGAGATGACCTGACCCGACTGGTACACCCCCAGGGGGTTGTTGTCAAAGACGAAGGTCACTTTGCTGCTCATCTCCAGGATATTTTCTTCTTTGTTTGTTTGTTGATAGTGGCAGGCCGTGCCGGTCGCTTCGGTTTGAGTGGGATGGGTGGTTGAGCGGGGGGGTCTGTAGGTCGTCGGGTGGCTCCAGCTCGCGAGCACCGAACGCGAGCAGCTTCGACTTAATACTGAATTCTCGAAAGCCAGCTGCGTACTTGGATACCGCTTTTGCGTTCGTGAGAGTATTTGAGCGGAAGAAGTGGTGACAAAAAGGGGAAGCACACGGAACATGAAATGGAGTTCGTATACCAAGAAGGGTGGTGCCACAGAAATTGTTACAGATGTCAAATATTTTCTATATAATATAAAAATATGTTGTTGTTTTTTTTTAAGGTAAAAAGAAGGAATATTTTTACTTGGAAAATATCGCACAGTTATAGGTCTGTTTTAAAGACTCTGTAAAAATAAATATAAAAAATAACAATCTCTCTTGTAAAAAAACCGGTTTTGTTAGTTCTTTAGAATTTTTAGACTAAAAATTTTGAATAAATACGTATATGTATGTTTTGTCTGTTACGATCGCCACGAACTGCATCTAAACATTTTTATACGGACAAAATTCTTAATATTTGTTAAATGATTAGCTTCCAAGATTTTACTTTATTTCATTTAACCTGACAATTTTAAAATAACTGCTTTTCCAACGTCTCCCAGGTGGCAACGCCGCGCAACAGCTGATTATGCTATCGGTCCACCGCTCTCATTGTTATCGAAAGCGAGCAAAAGTGAGAGAGCGCGAGCTCCAACTACAACAAAAGCATAACTCGTAAACTTCTAAGAAATTTAATTATTCAACCCGACCGCGGCGCCCCAGCAATCGAATTAAATTAATCAAGGCGTGAGACAAATCAGTTGGAGGCCAAAGGCCGTTGCAGTAATAATAAGACCAGCTGAAGAAGTGGCAAAACCAAAGCAAAGGCACGGCAAAAAGCTGCGAGTGTGTGAGTGGCCGTGTGATGGTACTACTATAGTGCATATAGCCCAAGGTGGACCGCGGGCGGAGAGGGGTGGTGCATCGTTCCTATATTGCGGCATTTTTGATGACGGAATTATTTTTGGATAATTGTTTGATGCGAGCGCCATTAGCGTTAAAAGCAGGAGCAGAATGGAGAGCGAGCGGTTGCGAATTACCCTGGACAGCCCCGAGCGTGTTTATTTCGCCGGCGACATAATCCGCGGCGAGATATGGATGAACGTAAACAAGCGCACGAAGATTCGCGGTAAGTTTCTGGTTTTAAACTAAGCATCTGGGTACATGATTTCCCCGAAGCCCGGGCTTGCATCATCCGTGACTCAGGCCTCCGCTTGGTCAGCAATTTGTCCATTGTTCGCATGACGGCCAGCTGGACTTTCGTTGCGTTCCCATTCGCATAAACAAAGAGCTCTGTTAGTTCAGCAAGAGCGGCCATTTTATGGACCGTCGCCCATCCACCAGAATGCTGAGATTCTTTCTCGCAAATTCCTTCAATTGCCTTTTGCACTCGCCTTTCATTCATCGATAAGCATTCAATTGCCGCACTCGAGCAATTGTAATTGCAACAGACTTTTTTTCGTTTCTCTCTTTCTCGAGGGCTGGCATTTGTTTCAGGAAATGCCAAACGCACCTCACTGGTGCGAACGAGTCAGAGAAAGGGGGGAAGAGCTTCCTCCGCATGTTCTACTCCCCCGCTGCCCGCTGCCGAAAATGCCGTAATATTGGCCTAAGTCAAAAGTCGGGTCTGAGAGAGGTGAGAGAGCGTTACCAGCACAGTGATGGCCACGAAGGTGGCGACCAATTCTTGAGCGGGGGCTCACAGAAATGTCATTCAACCGAAACTGAAAACTAGTTAGGATACAGAAATTGTCACAGCTCTACAGGAGCTGACTAAAGTTAGTAAGACTTTATTAATTTAAAATTACTGAACATTTTGGAGTATTTCAAACACAAATATCCGGACAACTAAGGGCCATATTGCCCTATGCGCGCCCCGGAAGGCGGTCCAGATAAACCTAACTTAACCCACCTATCCCAATTGTTTGACATCCACTGTATTCCAAGCGCCTCTCTGTTGTGATTTCTCATTGTACAGGTGTGCGTGAGCAGCTGTTCGGGTGTGTGTTTGCAAGAGAGCGCGAGAGTATATGGGGAGAGAGCGCCACACTATCCCGCATCTTTCGGGTTCTTGTGCGCTACGCCGTGGAATGAAGGGTGTTTTAGTGTCATCAAGTGAAGCCAGCTCCAGTTCACGCATCGAGCCAAGTGTTTGCGGACTAAAAATAGATGCCGGTCCGTAAACTGCCCCAAAGTCAAAGTCGGCCGTTACGTTATCAGCGCACAATAAACGCGATTTATTATCAGAGCACAGACTACAAGTACAAAAATGTGTTTATACAAAAAGGGGAGCGCAGAACAGAAATTCGATGAGGGGAATGCTTTGTGAAAACAAGGAATACATGACGACAGCTGTGCGCCGTCTTATGGCTTCGCAATTACATTAATTATACGCAACCCTCTCCTCGACCTCCCAACCGCCCCACAAACATATGTACATATTACATACGTACAAGTTAATATATCTAAATATGTTATGCACTTAATTGAACACAGCAATTGATCATTATTTTGTGCACAAAGGGTGAAATTCCAGACGGTCACACCTATTTACTTGTTAACTTTGTCCCTGAGGAAGCGCTCCACACGGGGCCAGATCTCCTTGGTCTTGCGCCCAGAAAAGGTGGTGACGAGACCGTGCTGCTCGTACCAGGCTATCACTGGGCTCATCAGTTCATCGTAGAGCTGAAGACGCTTAGCTACCACTTCTGGTTTGTCATCTTCTCGTTGGGTCAGTGGCTCGCCCGTAACATCGTCCTTTCCCGGCACCTTGGGGTCGTGGAAGCCTATGTTGTATACTCTACCCGAGGGAGCGTGAATCCAGCGGTCCTTCACCCGGTCGATGATCACATCGTGCGGAACGTTTAGCGTGATTACAGCATCGATCTGCTCGCGGGCAGCCAGTGCCTCAGCCTGGGCGGTGTTGCGCGGGAACCCATCCAGGATGTAGGACTTGTTGCCCACCTCTGTGATTCGTCCCAGCATCGTTTTAGTCACGATATCATCTGGTACCAGCTGGCCAGCGGCAATGTACTGCTGAGCGCGTTTGCCTAAATCCGTGTTTTTAAGGATGTTCTGGCGGAGGATGTCGCCCGTAGAGATGTGCAGGAAGCCAAAAGTCTTGACAATCAGCTCCGAAATAGTTCCCTTTCCTGAGCCGGGGGCTCCGATTATCACAGTTCGGAAGATTTTCGTATACATATTTAAGCTCTATTCCTTCTATTGTACTTGAGCTGCAAAATACAAACGGGGTAGAACAGGCGGTTACAAAATGCCAAAGTTACGCAGGGGTTAATAACTGATACAATGTCGGTAAAACCAAAAATAGGGCCAATAGTTGTTGTTGACCATTGTCGACAATCTTTAGCGGCTAAGATAAGATAATAAAGAACTTCACGAATGTTTGGTACACAATCGTAACCTTCAGTTTTACTGTGTTTTGCAAAACATAATAACAGCAGTACAATTACTTTTGACAGTAAATTTCAACTAAAAAGTATTGTTCAAAATGTTGATTACTTTTTTTTTCTTTAAAAAGGTAACAGGAACTATAACTGTTTTTTATGACCTTATTAAAGAGCATAAACAATTCAAAAGACTATATCTGCCCACATACTATCGGTATCTGTAATAAAAGTTATAACGGTAAAACACTTGTTCAACTTGTCTCACTTATTCGCGTTAGTTGCGAGGCACCGTAAATCACTTGTATGTGCCCATAAGCCACATGGCAACAAGTGTACCGCACTCGCCCGAGAGCGAGAACAACAACAACAAAAACGAAAACAGAAGCAAGCGTGGCTTTTCGGTTTTTATGTTCTTTGTCTTCTTTGACTAGATTGTTGTTGTCGCGCTTATCGTCCAAAGTCCACACGGAAAATTATGGAATATGAATATGGTACGTTTACCATATTCCCGTTTATTCTGCACATGAACTATTGCATTTCACTTGGCCAATGCACTTTTTAATGCTTGTTTTGTTATGTAAATTAGCAGTTCGTCAAATCACATTCACACTTACACGGCACTTGGCTATGGGGAAATTTCGGGTGTTTGCCAGACTTGTTCTTGTCCACCGTATCGCAGTATCAATTCTCGCCCGCGTACTAATTGTGCGATAACTGGTCGTCGACGTTAATATTCTAATTCGTGCCCGCGCCACTTCCCCCGCAGGTGCTGCTTTCGCTGTTTTTGGCTCCACTACTGCCGGCTGGCGAATTTCGAATGAAACAAGCATTTTATCGGCGTGTGTTTGCCTGCCTCTGGGTTGTTTAGCTTCCAGGCTTCCTTCTCCCTCTCACTCTCTCCTACGAGTCTGACAGCCGGTTGCTTTGCTCTCTCGCTCTTCAGCCCCCAACTGCAGTGTCGTTTTTGGGGGTGGGGGAAGAGACCTGCTCTCTGTCACAGTCTCACTTACAGGTCTCTCCGCTCTTGGGTGCTCAGTCTCTCCCACTCTCGCAGGGCGTTCGGTGCGTATGAATGAATGCAGTTTGGACCTTGATTTTAAATATTTTTTCTATGCAACATAAGCGAGATATCTGAAAAATAAAGTTATTGTAATTTTTAGTTATGTATGTAGTAAGTCTTGCATACTACCTTTTATTTATTCCAATATTTAATGTCAAACATTACGAAGTAATTCGATTGAAACTAAACATCCAGCCTTTAGACATGTTTAATTTCTTATCTGCATTTTTTGTTCTTTTAACTAACCAATTTATAAATGTAACACACTTATTTTATACGTATTCACCACACTCACCCCTACCCTACCAAATTATACTTTTAATTGATTTAGATTTTAAAATCGAATATTGAAAGCCAAATTAAACATAAAAAAGCCCAAACTTACTAATGTGGATGCAAAATATAAACTTATTATTCCTTGTATACATACATACATACATATGTATATAGTAAAAATGAATAAAGATTATTATTGGGAGAAAGAAGTTAAGACAATTAATATATTTTTAATAAATTTAGAACTTGAAGTCACAAATGACAAACATAAATCCACAAGCGATCTCTACTTTAGATTGCTTTGAAAAAATTTGAAAATTTAATTTTTAAACCCTTGCAGGATATTATAATTTTTTTTTCTTTAATTCGAGAATTTTGTGAATGGTTTTTGGTTTTCTTCAACTTACCTATTTAGTAAACAGCAAAAAACAAAATTTTCAAGTAATAGAAAATATACAAGTGACTAGTCTCTGATGTAGGCAAGTCATGCCGAAGTCTCGCTTCGAAAGCTTCTTTATTGAGGAGTTAGCATTACATTTCTTAAGTGGTGCGTTTCACAAATTTGAATTTGAAAATCGAACGTAAGTTATATGAACTAAAAGGAAACTTAACACTCGTAGTTCGTGTGTGCGCTTAAAAGCCTACTCCTTCACCTCTTTGGAGGCCTCTATAATACCCTGCTTGCGCTCTTTCTGATGATCCTTGATCATCTCGTCCACTTGCTCGATAGTGGGCCCACCATCTGCGTCCTGTTTTCGATTGCTCTTTTCAGCTGCGTTTTTCTCTGTTCTGAAATCCTCCTTGCCGTTTGACTCCATGGTCCTGGAAGAACTACGTCTGTCATGATTATACCAAGAGTACTTGCTGCGAGTCCAGCCGCCTCCACGTCCCCTACCACGCGACGTGTGACGTGGTGGGAAGCGACGGGGACTGTAACTGCGAGATCGAGACCGAGAGCGACTCCTAGAGCGAGTGCGTCGATAGCGAGAGGCTGGTGAGGGCGTGCGTCGCGGCACAAATGGTGACGGTGTCCGACGGTGAGGTGGTGTTCGCCTGCGCTGGAAGGATCTCGAACGGGAGCGGCGATTGCGGCGGTTAATAAAGCGGCCGGAACCTCTTCCAAAGCGATTGCCGTACCGGGGCGAGTGGGAGCGACTAAGCGAGCGCGAAAAGCTGCGACGCCTGCGCGATCGTGATCTGGTCCTCGAGCGCGATCTGGAGACAGATCGCGAGCCACGGCGATGGCTTCTGCGCCGCACACTTCTTTCGCGGCGACGAGGTCGCGAGCGACTTCGTGAGCGGCTCCGGCTGCGTGAACTGCTGTTTCCGCCCTTTAATGGTTCCGCCGGCGTTGCCAGTCTAAGCAGTCCAAATTTGTCCATTTGCAGGGGTCGCTTTTTGATCTGGAAGGAGAGTTTGGGAGCCGGCTCCGGGGGCTTCTTTTGATCCTGATATTTCAATGCCGGCGCTGCTCTGGCGCTTGCGGAGGCGGCAGCGGCATGTCGTGAAGTGCTGGGTCCTATGGAGTCGAAGTGGGGACGCCTATCCTGAGTTGATAACTTTTTCATTGGTGGTGGAGCAGGTGGCGGTGAGTCGCCTCCGCTATCCCGTTGGTTTAGATAGCTCTTAATCTTTGCTTTGAGTTCGGCCTCGTCGCCAGCGCTATTCATTAGCCTAAAAGCAAAACAAAGCAGGAGTAGTAAATCCACATTGTAAGAGGTTCATCCATATTTACGCCACAAATGAAATAAGCCCTTCAAACCCTCTTGGTAAGAGCTTTTCCATTTCATGTGAGGTGTAAATACAGCTAGAGAGTAACTAAGTTCCCGGTACATACTTGTCTTGTCTATCAAAGTGTCGGTGGGGAAAGAGATTGCAAAATATTTTAAAACTTGTGCCATGTGCATCTTTTGCTGCAAAAACTCACCTGTATGCCTCTTGAAAGTCAAGTTTCTTTAACATCTCCATTGGATCCTCCGCCACAGATTGTGTCCTGGACCTTCTCTCCTTTTTATCCTTTTTCTTCTTCCCCTTTTTTTTTGCCTTCTTGTGCTTGCTGGCCTCGCGTAACAGCTTCCTCACACTGGACATTGTCTCATCCTCGTCCAGCCGAAACTCGTTGGCTTTCTGGGCGTCTAGGACTGCCAACTTCTCCTCCCCCAGAGGCTGAATGGCACCTTGGGCATAGAATGGTTGACTTATGTTGGGCTTGACCTTACCAGCTAAAATAAACAATAGGTTAGCGGTTTGAGAAATTAACTGAAAGCGAACGGAATTGCTGGATCAGTGCAGACAATGTGATCCATCTCTCCAGCACTGATCCGACTTGTACTCACCCTGATCCTCGCTATCACTTTCACTGGCACTCGAGGAGCTGGACTCATCGGAGGATTTGCCGCCTGTCAGGTTAATCACCTCGGCGCTTAGTCTATGCTTACCCTCTCCACTGGGGACCACAGCTGGTGGCGGCCGCTGCAGGGCGTCCAAGGATTGGCGCGCCTCTTCGTGTTGCGGTAACAGGTTCAGGCAGTCGCTGTAGGCCTTGATAGCTTCGGGAATGCGGTTCTCTTCCTCGTAGCTGCGACCCAATGCCACCAGCGTCTCGCCCATGTACTTGCGCGCATTCACGTGATACTTGTTCAAATTCAGCGCCTTCTCGAAGTCCTGCAGTCCCTTGAGGAAGCTGCCGCGGTTCGCGTAGAGAGCACCGCGGGCCACCAGGCCCTCAACATTGCGCGGATCAATGTTCAGAGCCTTGTTGAGGCACTGAAAGGCCTCGACTTGCTGGCCATTTTTAAAGTGCTCAATGCCATCAGCCACGGAGCTGAGCACCGGCCAATCAATGGAGGATTTGGGTGCGAAAGGGTGTGCAAATGATGGAATGATATACACGGTCTCTACTGGCCACAATCTCAAGTGTGAAGATTCAACTTACCGGAAGGCCCATTGGGAGGCCTGCTTCTGACGAAGTTCCGCCGCGTTCTCAGCGCCCGGGAAGCCAGCCTTTAAATGGTTCATCAGAGACAAGTTCTCATTGGGCTGAAGGCCATTGAGCTGGAAAAGCAAATCGTAGTTTGGGTTCTGAAACTGCAGCGCAGCGGTGAGCTCATCTTCGTAGTGCACCATCGATGGGTGCTCTCGGTTGTGAATATTTCTGCAGCAGAAGGGTATTTTTTTGTTAGGAGGGGTTTTTCAATCTAGTAGCTGCGGATGTTGGCGCTATCATTACCGGTAGTACTTGGGCAGATCGGAAATGTCGCAAAGACCCAACTTCAGATCAAGCGACTTGTTGTACATGCCAATCATGTTCAGACTGAGTCGTTCCGTATCCGCGGATATGCCGCAGATCTCACATCGGAGTATATCATTCACGGCGAAGCTTCGCTGGTTACCTTGCTTGTCCAGGGGCAACGGACCCCAATAGTCCTGCATGATGATTGCCTACAAAATTGCATGTGTTCGATACCGAAAATATATTTATTTACAATTGGGTTTTTGGAAAAAACGGTGGGCTAATTAAAACCTAAATGAGGTCGGTTAACTGTTGTAAACCCATGTTTACATAATTTAAATTAGGACCATTTACCTTGATGGGTATATCGGCTAGGTAAGCGCGCATAGGGTCAGCAGTGCACAGTGGCTTCACCATCAGTCTGTTGCCGGGGGCCAGTTTCATCACAATGGTATAGATGATTCCGCCCTGCTTCAAGGCACGCAGGCGATGCGCCCACGCCTTTCTTTTGTCCTTCGCCGCGTGGAAGAACTCAAAGGGTGGCTGCTGTACCAGGCTGTTGTTGGCTAAAAGGGAAGTGTGAATAAAATATTATTTGGTTAACGACTTGGAAACGCCCGCCCACGCCCCCCACCTTGCGTCAGCAACGAGTCCTCCATAACGTTTGCCACCAACAGGCGATCATAAAGATCGGTAGCCTTGCGTGCCAGAAACTGGTGCATCTTCAGGCGCTTGGCCCGCTCCTGGAAGGTGAAGTACTTCTGGCGCTCCTGGTAGACGCTGTAGTTCACCTGGGTTAGTCCCATCATTCGCAGGTCTTCCACGCCCCGCTCGTCATCCCAGATCTTTTGCAGCGGCTGCCCGTGGTAGCCGAGCGCATGGCCGATGTACTCGAAATTCATCTCGGCAACTCCACGTGCTCCTCCTTTCTACACCATTGAAAATTCCCTCAATGGGCGTCCTCCTTAGAGTGCAAATTAGCGACAAGGGCAAAAATTTCGGCGAGAAAGTTCCGACGCCGGTCTCTGCTAAATCGATATGCCGAAACGCGACCGTTGAACACGACAAATGTGATATAATGAGAGCACTTCCTATTGTTCTAAACCAGTGTACGGTTGTTTATTTTTCGTTGATTTCCAACAATTTTTTAGTTTTCGGCAACTAAAAAAAACCTTTATTGGGGGAAGTGTGACCGACGGAGATGAAAACAGAAGACTTTGGGCAAAAAAGAAAGAATTTTGCATTCACGGCAGCTGGTCACTCTTAAATTCAGCACGTACCCAAATTACGTAAGTTAGCCAAAACATGGTCACACTTAACAAGACGTGAGCGTAGGGCTGCCATATGAGTAATTTCCGACAGTATGGCAGCCCTGCTAAATTCAAATGTTCATTTAAATTCCAAAATGGTTGCATGCTCCGCATGTGGACCAAATAAAATGTGTAAAATGATTTTCTATTTTAACCTTTTATTAGTACATCAGTTTTGTATTTACCTCAAAATTTTAAAATTATTATTAAAAGTATTAAAAGGTCGATATTTCACTAGTGTTAGCCTAGGCCCCGCTTAAGTAGAGCAATGTCAGTTTGTTTTAGTAAAATCTGGCTTTTTTTTTCGGACTTTTAATTGTCGGTCGGTTTTTACTAATTAACTAAATGAATTCATTAAAATAAAGACTTTCCTGGTGCTCTTTTAGTTTCACTAATGATTTTTGGGCTAACATTTGTAAAAACTTTTTGAGACCGTTTAATTAATTTATATTTCCCGTCTTCTCGACGACGCACAGTAGCGCCCCTAGAACAAAAGCCGATGCAAAAATCAAACAAGTCGCAAAAACGGTTTTAACCATACTTATTCAACAGGAAATTTCCCATGGATTCGAAACCTGCAATAAAAAATGTTCGGATTTTTTTTAGAAGATATGAGCATTCAAAGTTTAACTTTGTTTCCATTTTTGCATCATAAAAAAGGGGGAAAATTGGTTGACTTGCAGATAATATTACACAAAAAATAGATTACCTATCGTCATGATTTTTGCTTTAAATAATAGATACATTCATAAACTGTAAGCCAATCGAAAAAAAAGGGGAATTGAGTTTGGGCTTGCACAGGTAAAACACTACCTTCCAGGTGTCCATTTGTTCCCCTTTTTACAAGTAAAGTAGTCTATATCTTTATATAACTACGACCTTCATGGATCTATTCTGGACCAAAAGATGAAAGTTGATCTGCTGCGTTACGCTGGGTCTGCGGAAATGCAGCGGCATAAACCAAAACTACTCAGGGTTAAATATACCAAAATACCGACACAATTTCACGAAAACAAAAAAATGGTTAATTTTTTTTTCAGTTTTCAATTTTATTTGAGCAAATAAATAAAAATAAAGATAAAAACTTAAATAAATAATATTGTTTTCATGATGATGATTTGCTACACCTTTTTTATTGGGCAGTCCAATATGCAGTGTAAACACTAAAATAACACATACATAATTCATAATATTTTTGAAATATTTCTAACTTAAAGTTATATAACTTGAGATTCATATAGATTTGTATCGCTATCTTTAGAAACAAATGTACAACACTTATTTTGTCCTTATTTGTATATTTTATCGATTCTGATAGGCGTACATGGCAGGCTAGATAGAAATATTTGAAAACTTTACAAAAACGATGTTGTTAAATTGCAAATGTTTTTTTGGTACCATCTCTCTTTGCAGCTATAAAAGTGCAGGTGACCGGCAAGGGAAAGTGCAAGTGGATGGAGATCCTGCGGAAGAACTCGAACAACAACGAGTACTCCCGCAGCCTCTTCTACACGAGCAAGGAGGTGTACGAGCACAGCGAGACTGCGCTGCCGGACTTCGAGCCGCGTGGCCTGACACTGTCGCCCGGGGAGCATACCTTCATCTTCGAGGTGGCCTTGGGTCGTCAGCTCCCCTCGAGCTTCAAGGGCAGCTACGGCGGGATCAAGTACAAGATGCGCGTGCTCATCCAGCGACCGTGGACATTCGACGAGCGGCACACCATACCCTTCACCGTGGTGAAGCACATGCCGTTGCAGCCGTCGCACCGAAGCATTCCCAGTCCGCTGGAGAAGCAGGTGACCAAGACGATCAGCTTGTTCGGCACGCGACCGATCACTTTGCTGGCCCTTTTGCCAGAGGATTTCGCCGTGCGGGGAGAGCCGCTGAGGATATGCGCCACTGTGATCAACAACAGTACCACCGCCGTAGAAAAGCTACGGTTTAGTGTGCTCCAGTATGTCACCTATTACAGCCATGTGCCCCTGCGGGTCCAGAAGGTGGAGTGCATAGCGGTGGCCACCAAGGAAACGGGTTCGGTGCAGAAGAAGAGCGAGCGTAGCTTCGCTCACGAGCTGCTTATGCCGGAGGGAGCTCAGCCCACGGACGAGCAGATGAGCGGGGTCATCACCATTGTCTACGAGCTGCGTGTGGAGGCGGTGCTGCGGGGCTTTTTCAAGAACTTGGTACTAAATCTTCCCTTCAAGGTGTACTCTCAGGACACCTCCAACCGACAGGGATCTCTGCGTCCGCCACCGCCACCTCGGCCAAACGATGGGCCGCCCGGTCCGGATGCGTGCTCCGGCAACCCGTTCGAGCCTACTCTGCCTGTATATCCTTCGCTAGACTCTTCAATTGGCTCGCCATCGCACTCGTCGCAGTTCAGCGAGTGCAGCTCCATTAACTCCATTACGTCGGATTCCTCGGCGGCCACTCTAAGCCCCGCTGTGGGCGGTGGCGTCGGTGCCGGGGGCGTGGAGCTCTCCTACACCTCGGGGTCGCAGTCCTCACAGTTTGGCAGTCCCTCGGCCAGGGCCAGTTTGCACAGCTCCAATGTGCCCTACATGCCCTACTCGTCCAGCCCGCTGATGGTGCAGTCGTATCCGCCGCCCCACCTGCCTGCATATCCGCTGCCAGAATCGCCACAGTACTCCCTTCTCGCGTTGACACCACCACCAAACGGACCTCCAGCCGCACCATCGGCGGGGGCTGGAGGTGGAGTGGCGCCGGGCTACAGCCAGCTGCCATCCACCTCGGCGTCGTCTTCATTTTTGCAAGCCCGTCAGCCGCCTGGAGCCCATGAGCTGCGTAAGTTACAATGAATTCTCGAGATAATTGCAGAAATTTAAACCACTTTATTTACTTTTGTGATCTTTTCTCAGCGCCATCCTATGAAGAGCTCTTTGGCCTGGCCAATGCCCCTCCAGGAGCTGCAAAGTAGAAATAATTGAATCTCCTGAGCCGCAGTTACCCAGTTACGTCCAAGCTTTGCCTAGACATAGAGCTTCAGGTTTACTTTATAGTGTTATAGAGTATCAACAAATATGGAATATATATATCTAAGGCCAACGCTTCGATGCACAAACCATATGCAATGTGTGCACAAATCAATTCGTTTATTATGCAGTATGCATGCTTTTTTTATCCGGCTATAGTCCCTGATCGAATCGATTTATCAGTAGGTTTCAAATTATTTTTCTTTCTGAAATCTAATGTTAGAAATCTATGTTAGAAAAAACGCGAAGTTGCAGGAATGTAAATTCCTAGAAATGGTCAATTTTTGTACACTTTCATATCATATTTAATGATTAATTGATGAAAATAGCCATTTAGAAGGGAATATGTGTGTAGATATTTCAAAATAAATTTAAAATAATAAAATTCACACAGACGTACATAAAAATTAATGTCTGTTATGCTTACATTTTGATAATGCAACTGAAATAATTTCACTTGCTACTTTGTAAATTTGACAATAATTTAATTTCTTAGTATTCATTTGGAGCTTGAAAAAATTTCCCTTATAGCCGGAATCTCTAAAGGTCTGCTCGGTAGTTAGCTTGTTGAAGTCAAGTAGATAGAACCCCAGGCGAAAATCTATTGTCAAGCCAATGACAATATAATAATAAGATAAGTAACGGCCATGTGCAAGCAATGTTCTACGTAAAAATCTAAATATAAAGTTCAAGTCAGCTTTACAACCAATTCAAGCCCAATAAATCGTTAGGCGGTACGCATCTTACTATTATATTGTCAAACCAACTAGGAAACAAACATCTTATGAAATCACTAAAACTATGTATACCTATAATATCCGAACCAATTCTAAATTAGTTTAAAATTAATGTGCATGACAACGTTTTTCTAATTAATTTGTTAAGGCAATCTTGCATATTCTGTCTTCGGCTCAACCTTAGTTATGGAATATTATTTGAGTGCCGCCGCGCCCCCAGACAGCCAAAAACTTTGTGCATTTCTATGAATCGAATCTTGCGAATTACTCAAAGACTCACGAGTTCTTATCGTCTAAGTCTCACGAACACCATAACTCGAAACATACTCCAATCCCGCCTATTTATGAAACATTTACTTATTTATTTTTGTGAATTTATACGTCCATGTCCAAAGGCTCTGATGAAAATGCTTTACAGACATAGTATCTCACTGAAATTCTATACCAAAACAGGTCTAACATTACTATTTATTTCTCTCACTTGATTTTACGTTTAGTATTTAAGTACTTAAGCACGAATCGAATGTGGTTCTTCCTAGCCAGAAGAATCGTTGAATCAATAAGCTTTAGTGCCTCTGTATGATGAATGAACAACTCGAATGGTTATCGTTATTGAGATCAAATGTATCGATACACAATTTTTATACACATTTTACTGACATAGGTCATCGATCGGATGCAATGCAAACTTTTAGTTTTAAGTGCACAAATGCAAATTATGTACGATCAAAGGATTTCGTTTAAGGTGCTTTACAAATCACTATTTTTGGATACCAATTTTTTGTGTTTTCTTTGAATTTAGTGTTTGTAACTAAATGTCAAAATATAATTTACATAAACAAGGATTCGAATAAAATGTTAATAAAATAAAAAATAAATAAAATAAAATAAATCGGTGACAATGGTACTAAAGGTAAAGAACTGCAACGAATTGCAGTGTTCTCAACAAGGGAACTCTAAAGAGGGTAAGTTTATTAATTTGATTAAATCTTTCAATTTACATATCTAAAATCTAATAATTTATTAAAAAGTAAAAAAACGTTTTGTTAAGGTAATGTAAGGTAAAGTAATGTTTTATAACTACAAAAGTAAATTTTAATTTTTTTTTTAAGTTTTTGAAGAATTTTTCTGAAGAGCGCTTAAAACTTGAAAATTTTTACTAGTTATTAAGTTAAGTATAATGTTTTTTTTCCCAATTTTTTTTTTGTGTGAAATATTGTATTGTATTTCCGGGATACAGGTTGCTGAAGTGCTGAAGAAAAGGTAGTGCCATAGTCAACAAAATTCGGGCAAACTGGGTGGGCCGATGCGGCATGAATGCGGACATTATTATTTTTTGAATTTTTTTTGCCTATTTTGCATTGTTAAAAGCTACATTATTTCTTCATATTTTGTAAATTACACGACGAACGTGGTTTCGAGAAAAAGGCAGGATTATGCTGCTCTGAAGGGAATTTCTTCTCAGTAAGGTAACTTTTGTATTTGTGCATTAAACTTTTTTTAGATTAGAAATTAGAAACCGTCGCATGTGTCAACCCCCCTTAATATGTTAATACGTCCTTGCGGTTTAAAATTATGTCACAAAATAAGTAGCTTTCAAATGTATTAATTAATTTCGAGTAAGTTGTCTAATACACTACCTCTACCTGTATAATGTATAGTTGTTTGCCATCCCCAAATTGTTAAAGCTTGTCATGCTGTAAGCAAGACGGCCAGCGGAAACCCCAAGGAACCCCCAATACCGCAGTAACCCCTCAAAAAAATTCTACACAAGCGCACTTCTTGTACGTGTTAAATTACAATTTCAAGTGCTTGAAGGAAAGTGCGTTGCTGTCGCCCACGCAGCTACCTGTGTCTGCTGGACGGGGCGTCTTGGTGGCCAGGCACCGGACCAGGTGGGCCGGTGAACGTGTGCGGCTTTTCTAACAAGTAACGGAAGTGTTAAGTCAGCTGTAATTGTTTTCTTTCATATTTTTCCAGTTGCCGCTGCTGAGGGCGACAATTTAGTTTGCCCGCTGGCCCTGGGGGGAATCAGAGTCACCATAAATTATACTCCGCATAGCGATGGGGCTGCCGCCGGCCGCATGAAAGGCATACATAAACGAAATTGTTAAATAATAGCGACATTTAGCGGAAGTGTAGTGCCAGCCGCATTCTGCAAACTTCAGCACGCGCGACAAACGATCGCAGTCCCTTTTCTAGGCCCCCTCCTATTCCCGGGTGCCATGGCCCTATTATTTCCGCGACTCATTCCCCCCAAATCCATTTCGTCAAATTATAGAGGTGCTAGAAGCGAACTCAGCTCACCCCAGTTTCAGTGTACTTAAATGTCTTAATCGCTGTTGGGTTTAACTTCTATTTGACTTTCCAGTGGGGGTGGCGGGTTAATGATTTGTTGACCGCACCGAGAACGGGGGCGGTGCAATTTGGGTCTTTGCTTTTCGGCATTGAACGTGCCACTAACTGATATTAAGTATGCGCCATGTGTGCCGGTGTCGTAGCCCTGAAAGGGATACACGGATTGATAAACACGTATGTAGATGGAAGTAATTTAAGCTCGTGTTTATATATATTCGTATGTGCTCAGAGAGAGAGCCACATGCAATGGGAGTTGGTAAGACAAAGGACTGCTGGGGGTACTTTATTGGATTTACAGGAAACGAGGACTCTGGTAGGACTATTTGCCAAAATGTTGGAAGAAATACATTTTAAATTATTTTATTATTGTGTTGTATTGTATTGTATTATATATATGTATGTAAGGTGTTGAGGTACAGTCTGGCAACGAGTACACATTTTGCGTCGTTGCGAATGGCAATCAGAAGATCATGAGAGCAGCGAGTCCAAGAGGGAGAGTTGCAGAGTGACGAGAGGAGAAGAGAGT